>WEIS01023905.1:0-13108 GCA_013389965.1 Todus mexicanus | reverse complement strand
TCAAAATACTTTGGCTCTGTGCTTTGGATAGAGACAGAAAATGTCAGCGGGCCAAATTGAAATCCTTTCCTACCTTGCCAGGTAAGTGCTTATAAATGAGCTTTTTCTGCTGCCAGTGAAGAGGTTTTGAATATTTATGTGAGCTCCTTCTTCCATGAAAGCCATTCAACATCCATTTGCCGACATGGAGGGTGCAGAGCCTGGCCTTGCCACTGAGAGATTAAATCCTGGATTAAGAGAATGATTATAAGAAATTGTAGAGTGCAAGTATCAAATGTTCTGGCCATCCCAGGACGAAAGTAGTAATGTTTTTTTCTTTCCTTGCTAACAGACAGGTCTAAAGTAGTGTATTGGATTTGCATGGCAAGGTTTTGGTAGCAGCGGGGCTGCAGGGGTGGCTTCTGTTACAAGGTGCTAGAAGCTTCCAATAGAGAACTTACAACAGAGTCAAAGTCAGCCAGCTCCAAGATGGACCAGCACTGGCCAAGGTTGAGCCCATCAGCAATGGTGACTGTAACTCCGTGATAACATATTTAAGAAGCAGCTAGGGAGAGCAGTGGGAATATGAGAGAAACAATGGTGCGGACACCAAGGCCAGGGAAGGAGGGAGAAGGTGCTCCAGGTACTGGAGCAGAGATCCCCATGCAGCCCTCGGTATGTGGAGGACTCCACACTGGAGCAGGTGAATGCCCAAAGGAGACTGACCCCATAGGAAGTCCACGCTGAAGCAGTCTGAAGGACTGCACCCTGTGTAAAGGACACACATGTCCTATGCTGGAGCATTTAATGGAGGTCTGTCTCCTGTGAAAGGGACTCCACGCTGGAGCTGAGGAAGTGGGTGAGGAGTCCGCCCCCCGAGGAGAAAGGAATGGTAGAGACAACATGTGATGAACTGACTGCAACCCCCATTCCTTTGGCCCCCTCCACCGCTTGGGGTCAGAAGAAGGTATGGAAATTGGGAGTGAAATTGAGCCTGGGAAGGAGGGAAAAGTGGAGGGAAGGTGTTTTAAGATTTGGGTTTATTTCCTGTTACCCTAACTCTGATTTTGATTGGCAACAAAATAAATAATTTTCTCCAAGTCAAGTCTGTTTTACCTCTGACAGCAATACTGAATGATCTCCCTGGCCTTATCTCGACCCACAATCTTTCATTGTAATTTTTTTTCTCCTGTCCAGTTGAGGAGGGGCACTGATAGGTGGTTTTGGTGGGCTTCTGGCATCCATCCAAGGTCAATGCACTACAAGTAGGAACATTCCTGTTTGAATGTTGCCTGTATTATTTAGAGTTGATTCATATTTGCCAATAAACTTCATGCTCAGACATGGAAAGCCATGTCATGTTAAGACAGGGAAAGCCATGTCTTAAAAAGTATCTTCAGGGAACCAATCCTCATTGATGATCTGGAAATTGTGATTAAATAAATTGCAGTCTTGTGCAGTCAGACTCATGGTTGTATTGCCACTGATCTCTGGCTCAGGATGGACTTCACCAGACAGTACAAAGAGCTCTTCATTGGCATGGAAGACCGCAAGACGGACACAGGAAGATCGTGCAAAGAGACGGCTTTTAGCTGGACAACAGATCTTGAGTTTGCATACATCTATCTGTGCTTCCCAGCCTGGGGCATACATGTGTCATAGAAACTAAGAAGAGATTAATTTGTCATTTGATTGTGATACACAAAGAGACTGTGAATTAATATAATCAGACAAGGTTTGTTTGGCAAATACACAATCATCAACCAGCTCCAAATACATTGTTCAGGAGTCTGGTATGCTGAACTACATGCGTGCCACCCTTGGCAAAATCTGGCTACTGAGGCTGTGTGAACTTCTGAAGTGTATCACAGGTTTCAGAGGGGACTAAAATTCTTCTTGAGGAGCCAGCTGGCTGGTGATGCATAGTCAGCACAAAGAGAGCACAGTATTTCACACAGTACTACCAATATTTCCTTGTTTTACTATATACCTAACTGAGCACAGAGGAACTGGTCCAGAGGGATTCCTGACTTTATATTTTGAATAAACTGAAGCACTTCTACACTGGGAGCAATGAACCAAGAGGAAACTCAGAGCAACCCTGTGCTTTACAGCATCGGAAGGAGGCAAAAGGAAGACATGCACAGTAGCAGCCCCTGGATGCAAACTTATGTATATTTTTCTTAAAATCCCAGCTATCTCAGCACTCAGAGTTCCCAGTTTTCTCACAATGGAACCAGCCATAACCACAACTCCTCTCCTCTCACAGAGGCAGAAAACGATGCTAAGAGACAAGATGGTAATAGCCCAGCACTCCCTCCTGTGCAGGCCAGCCTTGGAGACATGTAGATGTGCTCATGATGCTGATGTCAACATCAGCTTTTAGGGTCCAAGGCAAATTCTATTTGCACTCCTACAGACACAGAGGTATGGCATTCCCACATCTTATTTCCCATTTACTTTCATGAGCAGCAGCCTTGAAAACTAACCCATTTCGTGTCTTCTTACCCCAAAGGTGCCTTCTGCTCACCAGAAGCTCTAGGTATGTTTGGTCTGATGATTGTACAGCCAGCTTTACAGTCCCATGTTTTCCCACAGGCAAACTAACTTCAAAATGTTATTTATAATTTTATGCTACCAAAGACTGCAAAAGAGATATACCGATTTTGGATAAATCAGCAATAATAAAAAGAATGTCATTGCTTATTTCTTTAAACAAACTACATCAAGCAAATTAGTCTGTTGGGTTTTTTCTTTTGAAACTCTTAACCATCTAAAGTAATGATCTCAAGCTTCTGAAAACAAAGAGAAGTATTGAGAAAGTTGTCTTAAAAGGACAAAGACAGATATGCTGCAAACAGATTTAAAAGAAAAACAATATAGGTGGAAGGTACTGGATGGCAGAACTTTAAATTACTTCAGTGGGAGTTATAAATGTCCTAAATGGCTCAGAGTCTGGCCCTCACTGAATGCTGGCGTGGGGAGCCTGCCATGTTTGCCTACGATGCTTGGCTCTCACCAATGTTATCCTGTGTCCCCATAAACACTCAGTACACCAAAATAAAAAGTAAGTTAGTTTAAGTGAACAGAAGGGAAAACTTTCCCTACTACAAATAAATAAAACAGGTTGAGTAACATAAAATTGATACAGTTTTATAGCATTATGAAATTTTGATATTTTTTTTTTTAATTCAAAGGCAAATAGCAAATTACTTTATCTTCTTTTCCTGTGTTAGTTTGCTTATATTGTTGCATTCTGCTTTTGTTTGTTTTGGTTTTGTTGGTGGTGAGGTTTTTTTCCTCTCAACTCTAAATCAAACCGTAACGGTTGCTTGGAAAAGCTGTAGGTTTTGCCTCCTGCAGTTTTTACTCACTGTGCTCCTGGGTTTAGGGACTGGGTGGAAGCTGAGGTGCCAAAGTACTGAAATGGAAGAGTTGAACACAAGCGATAGAAACTGCCGCAGAAAGCCTACAACGTATCTCTCTAATACATTGTTTCCTATGTCAGCATCATTTTAGCCAGATCCAGAGCACAGGTCCACTGCACTGGGGTAGCAGTCTGGTAGTAATGCTCTGCTATTCAAAGTTTTTCAAGAGCATCTAAACTCAGGGAAGAAGCTTGGATGGCTCCCAACACCCACAACAGCTTGCCCAATCACCACCATCTCCCCATACCCTGCGGACAGCAACAAGCTGACAAAGCCTTGATTTTCCCCAAGCGTAAGAAAAATAATAAGAAAAATAAGGATTCACTTGTTCTTTTGAGATTCTTCTCTTCTTTTTTTTTCTTTTTTTTCGTTTTTCTTCCCTCCCCCTCCAGTTGTCCCTCTAAGCACAGGGCAACGTGATTCGGAGTAAGAGGGAAGCACCCTCTGGTAAAAGACCTGTTTGACTGAAGATGAGCGTGCTCCAGGGCCAGGAGGAATAGCCCACCACTAGTGGAGGCATTGCTCATGGATAGGAATTCCACCAAAAACTTCAGCCTCAAACTTGAAAAGAAATAGGATCGACTCAACACTCTTAAGGGAGGATATATTGTGATAGGCATTGTCCAGGAGCTCTAGCATCCATCAATACATAAAGAATTTCTCTCTTCACAGCTAATACTGAAATTACACCACAAACAGGCAGATAACCTTAAACTATCTCAGAGTCTAGTCCTACCTGGCTTTCACACATAGAACTTCTGCTCCTCTGAGAGCTCAGGGCCAGGCAGTTTATGGGATCATATAATCTAAAACCTTTGTAAGTCAGCCCCTGCTGATGTCCCCCCACCATTGACAACTCTGTTCTCGGCAAGAAAAATAACTCCTTTCCCGTCCTCGTGGCAAGACGGTTCCCAGTTCAAACGTTCAAGCTCTGGTGGGCTGGCCAAGGCAATGTTTATAGTTCAGTGGTACAGATGAAAACTTACACAACGCTTTACGCTGTCAAAGCAAAATGTGATCGTTCCAGACTGTGCACTGACATTATTAAAAATATCAATTAAGGCCAAAAATGCACTTTTACACTGAGCTGCTTGGATTAGACCGTAACTAGCTCAAGGATAAGAAACATTACTTGTTTATCTTAATCACATTTTAAAATCCAGGCCTTCATATTATATCCTCCACAACAGCCGTTTCAAGTGACAGCAGGAATTCCCCAGTGGCTTCAAATGGATGTTTTGTTTCTGCCACCAGATTCCCTCTTCAGTTTTAAATTTTTCTTTCTCTTGTTTTTATAACTTCTAGGCAAATACTACCAACTCGTGATTCTGCAAAACCCAAAGAAACAAAGTGGAACAAATAAAAAGTTCAACATGCAACAAGAAACACGCAGAATAATTCTCAACACAGTGCCAAATGAAGGCTTATTTGCCTTCATTGGAGGTCAGTGGGGCAAATCGCTGGGAACTACTTGTAATTACAGGTTAGTGAGAGACAATTCTGGCAGTTGTATGGCCTTTTAATGATGTGTTTTGCTCTCATTTGGCCTTGGAGATCTTACAAGGAGTGGCAATCACCCAGAGTTCTGCAGGTTCCCAGTGTATCTATTTGAGTGTGTTCAAATAAGACAGAACGATTTGTTTCCAAACTCCAAAATTTTATCTCAATAAAATCTGTGAAATATTACTGCATATGATTAAATTATGATCAGCGCGTTGTGTTGGATGCATATCAACGAGTCCCATTTGTGTCTCATCTGGAAGCACATATATTAGACGTAAGAAAAAATGATGTAAAATTTCAGTTCTGTATTACTATTCATACAGGAATTAACAGACTATAAAACAGAGATTGGATTGATCCTGATTTTACCACAAGCCTCCAGAAACTTTCCGTGAATCCTGGTTATCAATGACAACTTTAAAAGAACAGATACTAGGGGTTTAAAGACCAGGATGCATAGACAAAAAGCAAGCAAACACACACTGTTTGCAAATCTCGTTTTTTAAGGCATTGGTGAATCCAACCCACAATTTTTGAAAGCCTGAGGTTCACAACGTTGCATCAGGCTTTCAGCTAACTAAGCTTATTAAATGATCCATATCATATGCCTGAAAGGAAGATGAAACCTTGCACACCTCAACATTCTTGTGTCTGGTGATATCTTTTTATCACAGGAAGATGAGCATCAGAGGTTCCATTTAGATATGTTTACAACTATAAGCGCAGAACACTTAAGATATTTTTTAAGTTTTCCATTATTGGACATTTTATTCTGTTACCATTACTCCTTTTATTCTGATACCAAGACACTATTGATGCTTAGCAAGTTTATGCCTAACCAAATTTATTGCCTGAAGCCCACTTGCAACACATCTCTGGGAATAAGATTCACCAGTGCAGTGTCCAAACCACAAAAAAATAGATTTAGATTCTGAGTTCCTTTAAAATTCAGGTTTTCTTCTGCTGTCTGACACATATATTACACATTTCAAAACACGCACCTCCTCTACATTTCCCAAATTTCTGGTCAAGGATTTTTGTTCATGTTTCCTCCTACACATCACCAACCAAAAGAACAGTTCTGCTTTCTCATTTCCAAGAGATGAGGGATTTGGCCTGTTTAGGAACTTTAATGATAAAGATTAAAAAAGCAGGCCAGAAGAATGTAGCTACACTTGAAGAATGCCTGCCTCAGTGACAGAGGGAAGACTTCTCTGTGTTATCAAGTAATACATTTCATGCAAAAAACTACCTTCTCCCATAGAGAAAACAGAACTACCATGCTGCAATAGCCCTGAGCAGAGCACCCACATACAGAAACAAAAATGCAAACTCTTTCCTCTCCACACCTCTGGCTTCTCAACCAACCAAGTCCTCCAATGGGCACTGGGAGGACAGTTTCAGGGTGGGATGGAAAAAACCAGAAAGCACGCTCTCTGTGCCTTTTTAATAACAGCTCTCTCCACAGCAACAGTCTCTATGTACATATAGACTGCAGAATAGTCGGGCTCTTGGCAGGCATAATCTGGTGGAGCGGCTGAGCTTGGCTGTTACCAGAAAGATCAGTGCTGGGTCTCTAACTCCAACAAGATCTAATGTTATTTTTACCGCACACTGACTGTTTAATATTAGTAATTATGCACATTTCCAAGGTTTCCTATTTGCATGCAAAAAACCCCACCACAAACAAGGCAAACACTCAAGCATCCCGCAGCTTTAAATCCCATGACATGAACCATAAGGGCTTTTATGACATCCTGGGTGACATCTGTTGTGGAACACTGAGATGCTGCTTGAAAGTGAAGGACACTTGCCTCCTGCAGGCCTGGTGAGATCGTCAGACTCAAGGATGTCGTAAAATAGAAAGGACATTAAATTTTTTTATTTTTTTATTTTTTACATTGTCTTTAATTCCTTCCTCCATTTTGCTGACAGCCTGGCACCTCATGCATGCAGACATTCCTCTAATCAAGGAGAGATTAGCAACTGAGCCTGTGATTTACCCTTTAATGAGTAAAATAGAAGTTTTCTGACATGTATTCACCTTAGTTTAAATCTGCACATCTGCACTCACTTAGATCCAGGCCACGCTGGTGGAGTTTCTTCCTCAAATCGATGGTCCTCCTGAATAAGCCTCTTTGCCTACAATATATGCTAAAACTCCAATTTAATAAAGACATACATTAAAATAGAAATATGTATTCAACAAAAATCTACTGTAGCTTTAAAAAATAAACAATCTTCATAATCTACTGAGTTTAAGTCAGGACGCCAGTGTAAGGGTGAAGAGAAGAAAACTACATGAGGAGCAACCAGCTTTTCCCCACAGTGGGGGTGTCCCAGTGCCTCTCGAAAGCTTATTCTTGGAAGTTTAATTCTGTCTTGGAGCAACTGACTTTATTTGTCCTAAATATGCAGCTGAAAATATGGTCTACATTACAGTATTGCACAGAGAGCCTTTTAAAAGCCTTGTGATCATGAAAGTTAAAAGTCTGGTGAGTAATGTTGTTCAGTCTAAAGTATACGTCTTTCCCTTTGTCTTCTTGCTTTATTTTGGGACAGATATACTTAAAATAGTTTTTTTTAAAAAAAAAATATGGAGATTATTATCCAATCTAAAAGACTTAATTTAGCATTTATATGGATTTTAAATGCATGCCAACACTTTCCTTCATTTCAGCGTTCGGCAACTGTTCACTATTCACAATTCCAAAGGCTGCAGACACATGTCTGATCATTTTAGGATATTTACAGTTGTAGCCAATAAAGACAGTGCTGGTTTTAATTAAACTCTTTAATTGCTTTCTGAGACAACAACAAGAAGCCATGATTGCATGAAATTGTGACTGGTTTCTTTAAATAACAGAGGGTGCGGATGGTCAGAAGCATCACTGTCCATCACTTCCTAATAGGTGGATATAAATGAATGCTAGATCACCACTCCTGATAACGTCAGTGGCAGTTTGGTAATCCAGCCCGGCTGTAAACATCTTTGTTTCCACAGAAAAGTAGAATATGGATGGGATAAAATACAAAAGCAACATATAAATTAGCCATCCTGCCAGTCCATCCCTGCCTTAGGAAACAGTTTACCAGCAGCTAATGACAAAAACCAATATACATTATAGCAATTCTGCAGGTGGAGTGGGACAATGCAGGGCACTGGGCACAGTGCACAGTCACTTCCATGCCACCAGTCCAAGTCTACCTCAGGTCTCCTGTGAGCAAAATCCCTGTGTCACCTTAAGTTTGTACTATAGCATCCATATTTTCCAGACACGGAAATCACCTTACTTTTTGCTGTCACTTTGGACATACCTCCCATGTCACTCGCGTACATGACCACTCCAGCCGTCATTTATATAGAAAACTCCAGCATTTCTGCAGCAACCCTACAAGGTGTTTTGGCAGCTGAAAGCATGCTGCACCTCAGGGCTATGTGACTCACCCATCCTGAGGGACCATCAGCAAGAGTCCCCCCTTGGAGGGACCACCTCCAAGAATGCCTCCCTGGGAATTGCAGGTGGACGGGAGAAGTGTCAGTGGTCTTTGGCCAGTTCCTCTGGGCACATATCCACGTTAGAAAGTCCAGGACCACTGGGTCCCATGTAGGCAGCCTCCTGTGCTTCCTCATGCAGAGCAAGACGCTGCACTGCTGTGTGCGGGATTGCTCCATGCATAAATATATGACTTCAGCCTCCGGGGCTCTTACCAGCACTAAACTGCTGGTTAACAACTTAAATCACCCACTCACCCTGTGGACGATGGACACTCAAGAGCCATGAGCTGGCATGGTCTCTACCTCAGTGTAACCTTCTGAGAAATGGAGAGAGGAGCACTCTGCACCAGCCAGGAATGTACCGAAGGCACTGGTGACCACACCAAGCACACTGAAATGCGGGATCCTCGCTGGATGGCAAGCAAGGGCAACATTCTATTTCTTTTTATAGGCTTCTTTCAAATCATTCGGCGAGTCACTTACACAGTTTACATATTTAAACATATTACATCATTCTACAAGATTCTGGGAAGATTTGATTTCTTGTTCATTATTACTGCTGTATTTTGGAAAACAACAGCAACTTGGATATATCATTAGTATTTTGTGACACTTAGACAAAACACTGCAAGGTCTCTCCATACAAAACATTCTCAGGTTCACCAAACATAACTGTGTGGGCCTTGTCAAGAAACACCCTTTTTACGTGGTTCTTTATGGCACGGGGGCTGTAGCCTATCTATAAATGCTTACCAAAGCATGCCAATATAATTTGCCTCCGCGTTGAAATGTAAATACATTTGGTCTCATCCATGGACAGGCAACACAAGATAGAAGCTCCTAACCACCAGCTAATAATAATGCTTAGTTATTGGGAGTTCAAAGATGCTTACATAGCTATAATCAAAAGCTGCTTTGTGAAATGACCTGGCAGACATTAACGTTGATGGGATGTTTTAGGTGTGATTATATAACTATTTCAGGCAAGGAAAGCCTTGCCTAAGGGCTGCAGGAATGGGCTTTTATGGTCAGTGGTGGCTGGTGATGACAGTCCCACCCACATTTCTGAATTATTAAAATCTCCCATTTCCTTCAATTGCTGACAACCTCCTTCATTCCACTAAAGCACCTTAAAGCTGCTTGGCTGTGTTTCCTACAGACTTTTCTGTTACTCAGCACCAGCTCTGCCCAAGACCTCCTGTATCTTATTTCATGTAAACTATGCAAAATTTCACACTAAGCCTGTTGACTTGCTATAGTCTACTTTAAGCTCTTGTATGCATGGTGCAAGGCAGCATGAAACACTGCTTGCAAAGATCTACAGGTTTTCACACCCCTTCCTCATTTATGGAGATGCTGAAAATCCTACTCTGTTGATAGAAACAGTTCATGATGCAACATGAGAAGACCATTGCCAGTAGTGACACTTGATGGGAAGCCTCCAGTTCCGGAGGAGGTAAAATTAAAATGCAAATCATTATTATTGCACCCCTTACACAAAAATACAGAGAAGCCCTTCACTATCCAGTCCATTTACTCACTTTAGTCAACATTCATCACCTTAGCTTCATGAGCATTAGTGCTACTGTAACTGGAGGCAACAACCTTTTTGCAACTCCTTGGTGATACTACGTGGCATTAAATGCAAAAGAAGGATCTGCAAATACCTCATCAAAGAACAGCTGGTTTGAGACACTTCTATATCACAGATATATTTTTCACACCTATGCAGTTGCATTGGCATCTCAATGGTATCTGCATGAGAGCGCATCCCCACTGCATACAGTTCAGCAAAGTACTCTCCAAAACCTATTCAGAGCGCTGAGTGTATTTGGACACAACCACTACCCCCTGCAGGGAACCTTAGCAACATAGGTTGATTAAAAAAACCCAACTAAACAAAAAAACCCCAATGAAACAGTTGAGGGGAAAAAAATCTTTCGAGTCAAACAAATAAAACAATAAATCCACAAGTCATCATAACCAATCTTTAGAAGGGAGAAAAAGGGGACTGACAAACGCAAATTAACCACCAAATGCTCACAAGGCCTGATCAGTTATTTCCAAACTCAAAACTTATTATTTTGCATATAGTTTTCCCATTTTTGCCAAGTTCTGCCTGCAGTTAAATCCCCTTTAGCCTAAGTGATGTCAATTAGTCTACACAAGTTTCACTGAGAATGGGACTTTTTCCCCTACTACTCGAAGGGCAGCACAAAGCACCTGTCTGCTGAAAGCCAGAAAGACCCTTGGGGACCAGCACTGCAGACCCTGCACTTGTTCTGCTCACGAAACTTTGTTGATTTCAATGACTGCTTCATTGATGGGACACACCATGTGCTAGCCCCAGGAACCGAGGAAAAAGACTAGAGGCTAATACTGCTTTCCATTATCAAATCAAATAGGACATACATCAAATCAATTATTGAATTGTTACATTCTGGAGCATTTAAATTAGTATTCCTCAGAAGCTGTTGAGTTGCATAGGGCATGTAATAAAATCCAAGCTAAGTGACTGATAATCTATCATGCAAACCTCAAACTTTGAAGTATTAAATTGAAAAGCCCTTTAATTACACCTCACCTACTATAATCTCCGAACTCCCAGCACTGCAACATGAAATGAAGAATCTGTGAAGGTTTCCCTTAGTTAATTTATCAGCTTTTTAGACTATTTGCTCTATTTTCTTGTGCTGCTTTGACCTTTATTCATATTTTACCCTTCTAAAATATTGGTGCACACTTGCACACAAACACAACTCCTAGATAATGCATTGAGAATCCTTCCAACAAGTTCTGTGGACTTTCAGGTAAACCTTGAAGACCTACAATTTCAAACTGTATTAGCTTGTCATCTGTTTTACTCCTATATTTTCATGGAATATTTCTACGTGCCTTTTTACACCCGCAGTTTTTTCTGGAGATATCGTTTAGCTGTCTTGGTATCTGAATGAACTTACAAATGAGGTACTTACAGATTAATATACAGGTATAAAAGCCAGAGATGAATTTTTGCAGGTTTAGCTGTAAATTGTGTATAGGTTCTGCGTTAGTGCAGGTGCATACTGCTGGTCAAATACAGCCCAAATATTTCAAGCCCTGTAAATGTCTATTCATTCACTAGTGAAAAAAAAATAAATCCTGTGCTTCAACTGGCATTCAAGAGTTCTACTGATGCAGAGCCTTATGAATTATGCAATGCTTTTGTTGTGTATATTTCTGGGGCTGAATATATATTCATGACCCAATAGTACTGGGATCATCTATAGGTTAGCTGTATAAGACGTAAAGGAAGCATTCAGCACGTTCAAAGCTCTTTGTTGGTCAGGCTTCCCGTACAGATACCATCGGCAAAACTTAATCAGAGAGGCTGAGGCAGGCTGACAATGAGGATATTTGGAAATTCCTCCTTTGTATCTTAGCAATGCTTAAGATGACAGCTTGAAAAGTGGTGCACAATTTGCAATACATTTTGATACTTATTGCCATAAAGAGATTTCCTGAATATTCTGAGACAGTTTCAGGACTATTTTCCAAGGATTCTAGGAAAAAAAAAAAGTCTATCTGTTGTGCTTTCTGACTATCAGTGATGAGTGGCTGTCATTTTACATAAGCTAGCAACATTTTTCTCTTTGCCTTGAAAAAATCTTTCATATTTAATTCGCTCAGGTTCCTATCACTTAACCTTAGTAATGCCATGTGTCTGTGTCACAAATGCAAACAGCTTTGGCAGATCATAGATTGTCATCTCACTCCACCATAGAGAACTACTGGTAACATGGAGATTAAAATCATCTACACAGACTTCTATTACATTTCAAAGTAATAGATGAATTTTACCCAGTGAGTAAATTTTTCCATACTTCCTAATTGATTTGGAAGCTACATCACACTGAAATTGAAACCCTGTGTGATAAAGATGAACTTTAAATACATCCTCATGCTTTCCGAGTTAAAGCACAACAGCATTGTGTCAGCACCAATGCAAAATAAATACATACAATTTTACTATTATATCAAAATATTAAAATTATGACAAGATTATATTCTTTAAGCATTTCATCTCAATTTACTCTGCGGTGCTCCTAAAGTGTAATAGGGATTATTTAGTTTCATGGGCTAGGTCTCCTTCAAGCAACCAATTTGAAAGAATATGGAGATGGGAAATCTTACAAACAACAAGGGGCCACTCTTCTTTCCATTTCAAGATGAGACCAAACAACAGTACATTGGTTCAATCCTCCTACACTGGGACTGGGAAGAAGATGCACAAGTCAAATGCTCTACAGAAATTCAGTGGTACCAATTCTTTCCAGACACAGGTTTTGTTGAAGCTGAAAAAGTTTCAACACTGGTTCAGCCATTTCCATATCCCAAGATCTAAACACATATTTTCCATCTAAACAAGCTTATTTTAGATATAAAGAAGCACAGCAATGGAGAAACATGAGTCTTAAGAACAAATTTTCCCTAAAGGCAGAACTTTTAGAAATGTAAAGATCCCGTCCAATGTATCCACAAAAGAAAAATCATCTGTTTCACAGCTCCACACACTATAGTAATTACTCCTGCCATATAATAGTCACCTTAAATAATAGCAGCATTTAACATTTAAAAGCATTTTGAACAAGACAAAATGACATATTGATCACATCAAATACTGTAAAGCCAAATACACAGTTCAGGCTGTGATCTAGAC
>WEIS01023903.1:0-66098 GCA_013389965.1 Todus mexicanus | reverse complement strand
TTCTTTTTTTTTTTTTCCCTAAAAGTTATGCTGTTGGCAGGCAACAACCAGTGTAATACCTGCTCTCACTGCATCGTGTCACCAGTGTGGTTAGGAGTGAAAACCAGTGCACTACTGCATGGCTCAGTGGATGTAAGTGGTAGGACTAGCTACAATGAGGAATTAGAGAAGGGACTGTAATGCCTTTACCTGTATTGGGTCGTAAAATATTCCTGTTACTTGCAGAGGTGGAAGTGCCACGGAATGCTTTGAAAATATTGTATTAGTTAGTACGTGGAACTTAAACAAGGTTCTCTAGTATTCTAGCAATACAAACTACAAGTTATTATTAATTTAAGCCATACCTGTATTCTGTCCTCTTCCTTGTGCAGCCTGAACCTGTCCTAAGTAGACATCAAAATGCAAAAGTGTAATTTGTACTGTGTTTGGTTCAGAATTACTGCTACCTGCTTTTTTTATTGAGTCTCATTTTATAGCTGTCAGAGGTAATGATTCATATATAGAGAGAGTTTTCACTAAATTACTTTCTCAGATGTTAACTATGTATTTTGAGTCCACGTAAGAAAGGGTTGTCTTGGTCTGTCATATGGATTAGTATAGTTAACATTCTCCTCAGTTAGTAATATTACTTGTCCTGGTCTCTGGTTGCATTTAAAAGGTTTGTAGTTGCTGCTGTGATGTACTTTCCTTTACAACTTTCCTTCTCTCACTCACATGGATTATCTATATTTGTTTCTAGTTCAGTACCATCTACTTGTGCTGGTTGTGTGAGGAAGGTTGAAAAAACCCCCAAGCCCAAAACACCCCCACAACCAGATACTACTCCTTCTGCAGAGGGTGAATACAAGCAAGCAGTCAGACTGTAAATAATGAGAAAATGAAGAAAATAATGTGGGAGAATTCATGTGTCTGAAATGTCTTCACCACTGTGTACTCAAAAGGCTTCTTTTAAAGGTGATTGGGTTATTACATTACTGTTATTCGAAAATACTAAAGGCTCAAAGCACTTGCAGATGAAAACCACATCTTTAATCATGCCTTTAATTTCATTAATTTTTCTGGAGAAGCTTCTTAACAAACTTCTCCTTTAACAAGCCTTTATTCATTCATTTTCTCAGAAAGATTAATTTCAAAGCCTGGTGAAATCAATGGAATATTCTGGCTGACTCGTATGAACACTGGACAGGGGCCTGGGAGATATTTTTATCAACAAGATATCATAAATGAAACCACTTTGAATGGTTGTCTCAGAAAACAGGAATTGCTGCTCCTTGGGAACTTAATCTTGCAAAATTAGGTGACAGCAGATAGCTTGTGTTTGACCCTAACTTGATCCTTAGCAGGCCATTGGAAGCCCTTTGATGGGATTTCTAGGAGCTGCCCTGAGACACCTTGTGAACTCCAGACACCAAAGGGATCCTGTTTAAGGAAATAACAGGCTCATCTGCCAAAACTGGCAAAGCTTTTAAACTCCATAAGCTCTAGCTCCAGATGGACCACAGCTAGCCCAGGCTGAGTTTTCAGGCTGTAGAGGGAAAAGTCTGTCTGTGCAGCAGTGTTGTATGGGGTTGTGCCAGGCATGCTTCATGTGGGAGGTCAGTACGTGCCAAAGATGTGGAAGAAAATTAACTTTGAGCCTGAGAGCTTCCCTTGTTTCAGGTTTGCCGCAGCTGAGCCTGAATGTGTTCATAACCCCCTTTACAAGGTCAGTAGAAACAGAGTACAAGAGAGTAAGGGAGAGATTAGCTCAGCATCAGAAGTATTTCGTGCCACTTTAGAAATGAATTAACTCTGCCCTCCACACCCATGATCGTGGAGCAACATGGATTTCTCTCTATGCTCCTTTTGACTGTGCCCTCCCAAAGGCATGTTACCTCCAGCCCTGCAGTAAACTGTTTTCTGACATGCTTTTGCTTTTTGAGACAAATGCAGCCGTGGTCTGTAAGGCTTGTTCTTCCTTCAGCTCTAAGATACCAGTGAGCTGTTGGCACGTGAATGTGTGTTCATTAAAGTAGAGCCCTTGCAAGACTATTTACTTTTGAGCTGTCTTTTGCAGATGAACTACAAATGCTCTGTGAGAGGTAGACCTGTGTGCCCTGGTGAGCAAAGATGGACAGGAGAACATTTGATTCTGTCTGGCCAAGCCAAACTCTGGTTAAGGCCAATGACATCATCAGAAACTCTGGACGGAATAATAGGAGTGAGTTCTACAGGCTCCCCAGGCAGACAAAACTGATAATTTGCTTTGTTATGGTCATCACTTCAAAACTGTATTTGTTCTTTCTGTATTATATATATATATATTTTAATTTTTTTTAGCCAGTTCTCTTTTAGAATGAGGAATAAATCAGGAGAATTGGGGAAGCCAGATACCACGTGCAGACATTCTGGACGTGGTCCTAGAAACTCCGTGAAATTAGAAGTAGACGTCCATTGCTCCTCCAGCTCACAATAACCTGTCCCCAAGTCTGAACACTTTAATTATTTGGGATTTAATTTACGTTTAGACCATCAGTAAAGAAAATAGTAAAGAAAGACGGATCCAAATTGCAATGAAGTGATCACTGAAAGACTTGAAAAAGTGAGTGTTTTTTTGGTTTTGGTTTGTTGTGGTTTGTTTGGGGTTTTTTCATTTTTCAGCTAAAGTTTTTCTCTTAATAAAGACAAATACAACCTTCCTGCTGATTTCAGTGTTGCCAAAACTTCACCCTCAACATGCATCTCTCACTGACTGGGGAATCTCAAGCAGGGTTTCCTAATTGCTAGTAAAGACAATAACAGCCTCTTGTGTGCTCAGCCTTTGGGAATAGGAAATAGCAAAGAAAGAAATAAGCAGTACTGGGTTTATAGGCACATTAGGTACCAAACGATGCAGGTTCCCATTGAATTTAATCCCCTTTGAATTGTATTGGCACTTCTGCAAATCCTGCCATACACATACCTACCCACACATTTGACTTGGTAAGATTAACTCCTCCAGCTCCTGCCCTTATTCTGGGCTTGCAGCTACATTTGTCTTAACAATGCTTGCTCTCAAGACCTGAACGGCCCAAAAGATACCTGCCCTGCCTTGTGCTTGGCTCTGAGTTACATGGCAGCAGGGAGAGCCATAGTTACATATGTGGGAGTGAAGCAGAGCTCAAGGCACTCAGAAATAGCGACAAAGCATAAAACCTAATGATGGTCTAGTTCCCTTTTCACTCAAAAGCACTCGTAACCCCATGCTCAAAAACTTCCAAACACTTGAAAATGTTCTCCTTTATCACACAGCCAAGCAGTTACGGTGAAACACTTGCATTGAAGGCTGTGGGCTGGAATGGGAGCAGACTTCTGGATTAAGATGCAGAACTGAGCAACTGCCATGCTGCTGTCAGTAACATGAGCGGTACGCCAGGAATAAAACCACATTTATGCCAGGCTCAGAACCACAACCTGAGGTTTTCAAAAGAGCATTGGTTTAATCTAAGTCAACATTTCAGAGCTCTCAGCTGTAAGTTTAAATGGCTATGCAGCCCTCTGCATCATGGACCTTACAACTAAATCAAGTTTCCTATTGAGAGAGTAAGACAGAAGGAAGCAATAGGAAAACATGATTCAAACTGCACAAGCTTTGTCTCAAGTGTTGCAAAATCTAGCATTTGTCAAGGCTGAAATATGCAGATATTCACTAGAAAGGCTGCCCAAGAGCTGTGGAGGATCAGCATCTCTGACATTCAGGCCAAGCATCTGTTTTTCAGTTTAAATCCAGGCTCGGATTCAGTCATTGAGTTTACTGAGGCTTGAAAGGTTATTGAATCATTGCTGCCTTAAAATACACTGCACTGCATGCCTTGTGGCATATTTACTTCACCATACTTACTCGATGCTGCAGCTACCACAGCTGAGTATGCTGGGTGGACACTGCTAGAACCTAAAAAGAAGAGATTTTAATTTTCAGCTGTTTAACCAAAACCCCCAATGTTAATGAATAAGAATAAATGGAAAGATTAAAGAAAACAGGTGTGCAAAAATCATATGAGAATTCCTTCACAGGGTTTTAGTCTTTAAAATCTAAAAGCTGTTACAAAAATGCAGAACAACTTTCGTTTATTGAAAGTTACTGCAAAAATTAATTCTAAAATGTGTCCTGGTCTATTTGTTGAACTTTCAGTCCAGACACATGAATTAAAGAACTATTTGTTGACTCCTATACCTGCAAATCATGATGACATTTGGAGATGCAGAGCTTACTCTCACACGAATCAGTTTATATACCAGTATATTTTATGTAAAGATGAAGACTGACTATAATTTACTGGAGATGAACTCTCAACTCAGATAATCTACACTGGTCTGTGTTTATGTGAGACACACTAATTTTGTATGTATCTCTAAGGCGCAACTCTTAACTCCAGACCATCTGCAGGAATTAATTTTTTTATCCACTCCTAATACTCCTACATTGAATTACTGAATTCTCGATCCACTAAATCATGGCATATTCAACTGCATGTCTTGTCTCTTAAATTTTAGGGAAGTTGTAGGTCAGGAGGAAAGGAATGCACACATCTATGCTACTGACCTATATCTCTGACCCTGTGAAGTCCAGGTCTGGCCTTGGCTGCAGCTGCAACTGTTGTGGTTCTGGTTGTTGCAGGTGTTGTGGTTGGCTTTGGCGTTGTGGTGGAAGGATCCGTCGTTGTGGTCGTTGGTGTTGGGGTTGTGGTGGTCATTTGTGTAGCTGTTGTTGGCACCGGAGATGTCTGATATTCTTTGTGGACTGCATTCCCTGTAGGAACATTGACGCAATCACTGCAGCTGGATGTGTAACACGCATGGAAGCATCATTAATATTTAATGTAACCCAGACACTGGCGTTCTCCTCAGGATGTCTACAAGCATCCTCATCTGTGGAGCCATTAGTGCCTTTATTGCCATGTGAATGTGTAGCACAGGTGTCTGTGTGACATGGTCTTACACCGCTCAGATGTCTTAGACCTATGAAGTGGTTCAGCCAGCCAGTTGCAGCTTCTGTTTTGCCATCATCTTTTCTCAGTGTAATTAAGCAGCTAGAAAGTCCATATAAATGGAAATCAACTGACATCTGGTAATAAAAGATGGCCATTCTGAGTCATAGACCAGAAAAAAAATATGCATTGCCCACCACAGCACTGAAAAGCTTTTGGCAGAAGTACAACTTTTAACTAATGGTAATTAGGGGAGCTGGTCAGAGCTGGAACAGGGAGTGTTAAGGCTTTGGCTGAGGGGAGTGGGGGAGAGCACCACCCGGGAGGTGCCAATTTCATCTAACTTTGACTCATCTCACGGTTGCTACTACTTTTAAAATGTATCATCTGTTGTGAGAAGAGAGACAATTCTAGTTGCAAAAATTTGCATCCCCAATACCCCTTGTACAAAATTGTTAACATGCATACAGTTCTTTCAAGTCATTGTCTCAAAAAAAAGATCCTTTACTGTCGTCTTTTCCATCTGTCTACAAAAAACTGCCCTGAAATATTTTCCATGTTTACCTCAGTTTTGTTCCTCTCCTCCCTGCCCATAGCCCCGGGGCTGGTGTGACACACTGTGTACGCTGAAAGGCAATGGTGTGCAGGCTATTCATTGCTGCAACAGCACAAGCTTGTATTTTATTGCTGGATGCTCTCCTTTTGGAAAGCATGGTCATGAAACTGTCTGGTGGATTAATTACCACCTAATGCTAGCCAGTGAAAAACTCGGATCTCAGGCAGTTTTAATGGGATAATGCTGAAAGAGAGCTCGGAAGAAAAACAAAACAACTCAGCTGAAAAAATCAGTATGAATGGCTCCCTTTGGGCTGAACGGTGCCCTGCTCCACGCTGCTGCACTGAAAGAAAGCAGACAGAGGGCACAGCGAGTCTTCCCCTGCAATCTGGTGCTGCTGGAGCAGGGAGCAGGCACATCAGCCAGCTTTATACCCCAAGCTTCAAGGAGCAAGAGAGCTGGAAGCTAACAATATTAGCAGAAAACCCAAGGAAACAGCATATTAAGAGCAGACAAAAAGATGCTGCCTTGGTGCATGTTGGCTGGGTTTCTGGTGGAGCCTTTAACACAAAAGAGGAGGGCTCTTGAGGGCTGGCTGTTCCCAATGCTCATTTGGGCCATCTCCCTCGCAGTATCTTCAAAGGGTTTGCAGGACACATACACTGAACAGGAAATTGCTGAGAGTCGTGATGAAGCTCATGACACCTGAACTCACCTAAAGTGTAGGCAGAAATTAAACTGTGAGGGTGCCCTCTCTTTTCTGGATTGGCACATGCCTTTCAAGCACCACTGCAGGGGCTCACATAACAGAGTTGGTTTGGTGGAAAAGAGGCTGTAGAGAGGAAGCTGAATAGGAGAGGTAAAGCTGTACATGTTACCAGTGGCAAACTGCTTCCCATAAGCATCTGCAGGCAGTTTAGACTGGATCAGATATTGTAGAAGAGCTCCACGGTCCCCAACTCATACCTTGTTCCAATGCTTTTTCTGATGCGTTAGCAGTATTCGCACTCTTCATAGTTCTCAGGTCTTGCTCTGGTTTTTTAGGCTCTGAAGCAAAATTAAGCACATTAGGAAAGGCAACTCTGGAAGAAAATAACTTAAAGTCTCCTATTTAGAGATTATAAACCCCCAAAGGAAAGCATCCCATCACCTGGCATTAGGTAGGTCGGTTAGTCTAACCAGAGCTTTCTCACCAAGCAAGAAAAAGTGATGGCTGGGTGCCTCTAGAGAGTAGTCACCCCAGATTCTTGGTGCCAAATTTAGGCATTTTTACTGCCCCAAAGCTCCTGCCAATGTCAATAGAATTTCTAAAGTGAGCAATAAATATGGAGTATTACCACTAATAAATTGATACTAATAAGATTAATGCATCACGTTGTTGATCTTTCTAGCGTGTCCTGAGAATCATGCTCAGAGCGTGTTAGGGTGTTTGGGGAATACCAGCTGATGAGCAATATTTCAGTCACTAATTCATATCCAGATATAGTTCTTGCTTGCCTAACATAGTCAGATCATCATAGGGCCAAATCCTGAATGTCGTCGACTGTTTTAGAAGGAAAAGGGAGATTTTTTTTTTAAGTCCTTTTCTTCTTCTAAGACCCAAAGTCATGAAAGTACTTGGAACATCTCTTACCTTTCATTTGTTACCACCTTGAGAAAGAATCTGCCTCTGCTTTTATGCCTGACTGAGTACTAGAGGATTTTGCTCGTCTTTTTTTGCTCTTCTCTAGCTATTTTGGCAGCATTGATCTATCTGAGAAGTTACTCCAGGGTTAATGGTTTCCATAAAAATGGTATTATTTTTTAAAACAACATCTTTTGATTGCTTTTGCCAGCTGTGAAGAGTTCCGATTTTTAGGAAGGCTTCACTTGCTGTGCCCAGCATTTGGGAAGTACTGCAACAACCAGCAGTATCTGAAGAAATGGCAGGTACTGTGAATCTCAGGCACCCCTGGGATGAGGACCAAAATTGCATCTCTGACAGCTGATCCTGTGCCAAGCAGGATTTTTCACTAATCTGGCAGCAGGTGAGTGTAATCCTCAAAGGACTGCCTTTACCTCCTACAGATAATGGGTTTAAGTATTCAAGTGAACTATGTGGTTTCTATAATTTAAAGCAGAGGAAGAAGGTAGCTTTTTGAAAATTAAAGAAGAAGTAGGAAATTCTCCATCACAAGATGGCCTCAGCACCGTATTGCGGAGATTTTTATCTTAAGAACAAGCTGTTTTTAGCGGTGTACAGCTGAGATGGTTGGACTGAGCTGGCAGGGCTAAGGAGGGCTGATAGGGCTCAGAGAAGGTGGATTGTAACCCTCAGATATCTTTGCTACCCATGGGACAGGGCTGGGCAAAGCAAGGCAGTGGCATCCTTAGGCATCAGGTTTGATGTAACAGTTATTGTTTGCTTCTTTGATTATCCTGTGTTTTTTCTGTGTGAGTGCAGAGTCTTTGTTGCTAGGATCCTTTTTCTTTCACACTGATTCAAGAACAAAGTGAAGAAAATCGCTCGCATCTTTGGTTTGCTGCAGAAAAAGGC
Organism: Todus mexicanus; assembly: GCA_013389965.1. Taxonomy (NCBI): domain Eukaryota; kingdom Metazoa; phylum Chordata; class Aves; order Coraciiformes; family Todidae; genus Todus; species Todus mexicanus. Next base: position 58,060 of record WEIS01023903.1, on the reverse strand, counting down.
TTCTGGTATTTTGTTTGTGTGACTTAGAAGTGACTTGGTGATGCTCCCCATTTCTACTCTGATTCTCACCTTGTCTGAGTTTTAGTACTGGTGGAAGAAGTCATTGCTTGTAGACCTGCTGACCTCTACCCTGGCTTCAATTGTCCTTGCTTTGGTATGAGGCATTTGGGCTGATACTTCAAGGTGGGTACATTTAGAAATGATGACATGTGGTTTTAGTAAACATTTCTTAGAAAAAGCCAAAATTTCTAAGGTGTCACCTCCCCTCTAGCAGTGTATAATACTTGGTTCAGTAATTTCTGCATACCTGGAAAAAGACATATACAAGTCTATACCTATTTGATTGTAAATTCAAAGGCATTGCAGACTAAAGGCATGGCTTTGAGTGATGCACATTCGGTCTGAATAACTACAGCTTTCAGGTTTCAATTTGCCTTTGTGTAGGTAAAAGCATAAAGATGAGGAAAAAGCTCTGTACTTTGCTTCCAAGGACCAAGCAATTATGTACAGGAGAAGAGCAACACTCCAAGTAACCTCTGTGTGGCCTTGGATGGATGAACCCACTAAAGGGAAATGAGTTCATGGAGAAGATACAGCACATTTTGTTATACACGAGCTCACATTGAGTACGCTCAGGAAGGCTCAGGCTTTGCAAACAGCAAAAGAACCACGTTAGGGAAGTTTGTAGTAGTATGAGACATCCATTTTGGTTTTGTTCACACCCCCAAGGGAGAGACTGAACATTACTCAGTGCTTACAGTGGGCACAAACAAGTGTCATTTCAGTGATGGAAGCACTTCCCATGTGCCTGAATATCAACAACGACATTATGTAAGGCTTGATCAAAGACCTCTGAAAACAACTAAATTATTTAAACTGAATAGAGTCTTACAGAGTAAGATACTGGCTAAAATGGTTATACAGTGTAGATCCTTTTCACATCAATCATATCATCCTTAGCTAAAGCTGCTGTGTATTGACATCTGTGTTGTTAGTATTATTATATTACTCAATCCTGAATATCACAAAAAATAACATGAATAACATTAGGAGAAAGTCAACATGTATAACTGCAAATGCTTTTATATAATCACTACAACATCATATTCACTAACAGATTTAAAACAAAGGGGAAACTACTTGGAAACACAAGTCTGTGAAACATGGTATGAATGAAAATTAGAAATTCTCTGGGATAATTTCCATGTGCTTAACATTAAAAAAAATACCATGAGGGATTTGGATGAGATACTAAGGGATGCAAGAACTTCTCACTCTACAACAGATAGCTGTGAATAAATGTAAGGAAAGTCAGTCACAATTACTTGCCTGATTTAACAGTTGTAGGTTTTGAAGAAGAATATTCAAGAGTTGATGGATATGTCACACCTTTTCTTGGCTTGCCCTCTACAAAAACAATGATTAGAAAGCATCACAAAATATTCTGTTTTCTAGAAACAAAATTTGTATCGAAAATATGTGTTCAGAATCAGACTCTGCTTCTTAACTATGCAAGTCATTTTCTTGAAGATTTCTTTCATCTAATGGCAGAATCTCAAAACCAGTCCACTAAAAATACCAATGCCTAAATCCAATATCGTAAAAAAAAAAAAGTTAAAAAGTCAGAAAGCATGAAAACATGAAAAAGAAAGCATGAAAACATGAAAACACAGTCCTGCCTGGGAAGGATTTGAAGAGGTCAGTTAGTTCATTCCTTTGCTCTGAAGTGGTGTTAAGCATAAGGGGACCGTTCCTAAAGGACATCTGTATAACCTATACTTAAACCCACAGCTTCCCCAGGCAGCCTTTTCCAGTGCCCAATATGCACTATGCAGTTGACTTAGAAAGCGTGTTTGATGTGGGATTCATTTAATCACGCATACAACATTCTTCTCTGACCTCACTTTTTCGAGATGCCATTTCTGGCAACATTGTTTTGCAGTAATAACAGTGAGAGAAGGCTATGCTTCTGTGTGGGAACATGTGGTACCTATACTTAGACCTAAAATGAGGGTCCTGTCTTAAAACAATAAGGTAAATTTCCCAGTCAAGCTTTAAGCCACAAATCTTTTTTAGTGCCACAGCAGATGCTTTCTCTGTTGGTACATGTGGCCATGCAATGGCCATGAAAAGTGCTGCAGAGAAGCCCAGTATAGGGAAGACTGCTCTGGCCTCTAGGAGTTGGTGGATGTAGGACTTTCAGGCCCTGGTTACTGTCTCTACAAGATGCTATGCTGTGTCATGCATCTGAACCTCAGATGAGACAGTCTCAGGTCTCAGGTGAGACCTACATCCACCTCCTGCAAAACCTAAGTCATTACGGTGATACTACATTTGCTTTCCTTTATTCCCTCAGTGGATTATTTAAGAAGGTGTATATGGCACTGTGAGCACGTCAGTTGTCATCCTGGAGATTAATCCTGAGCCCAACAGCACTGATGAGAATTAGCTGCTACAGACTGAGCCAATCCTGGGAATCGGGAGCTGTTTCCCCCATAATGACGCACAAAGAAAGGTATATGCCAGAGGAACTGATCCTCTATGTGCAAGGATGACCATGGAGCTTGAGAGACGCTGTCCTTTGTCCCTTTTCATATCTCTATCTCCTTTGGTTTACACCTCTCAGAAATTTCAGTTGTTAAAAAAAAACTAGATGAAGAAATTAGTTTGAGTTACTAATGAGACAATGACACAAGGAGTTATTCCATTTCTCATTTACAATGGTATAAACCAAGAGCAACTTCGCTGAAGTCAACATAGATCCACCAAAGACCAGAGTTGGCAAATGAGCATGCAAGGACAAGCTGGAAAGAGCTTCATTCTTGCCCTAGGGTCTCTCACAGAAGCTGGCCTAAGTGAAGGGCAGCAGGTCTTCACATCTACTTCCCTTCAAACTACAGCTGGGATTAGGAGCCAAGCAGGACTACAAAACTCTTCTGCTACTTTGGTAGAAAGATGGAAAAATTACAAGATTGCAAATGATTTCTAAATGCATTTCCTAATCCCCAACTGAGGCAGAGTTTTCATGTATGAGTGGCTGGTATATGGATGCAGCAGTAGCATAATCATCTGATCTTAATTTAGAATATTTCTGTGCTAATCTGATTTCTAATGCCAGCCTGAAGCCCACTGCTGTGCAGGCTGGCAGCTATTGGACTGTGGGGTTTTTGATCAACAGCAGCTTGCATCCCATATGTGACCAAGAGGTAGGTCAGAGGTCTGAACTGAATATGGCCCTGCTCTCTGAAGCAATGGTAATATGTCTTTTTCACTGTCCGGAAAAAGTTACATCTAGGTTGGAGTTTGCTTAACATGCTTGAAAATGGGTTTACATATGGGCTGAAACCCTCAACTTCTGGCTGTTGAAGCACAAGCTATGGGGTGGGGGCTTTTCACCCTCTCACACTTATTTATCACCAGCAAACCCAGAGATTTAGAACTCTATTTTCTTAACCCGCTAACTGCAAAACTCCCACTAAACTGAATGGAGTCATTCAACTGAGTGCCAAGGCATCTCAGTGCTTGAAAGCGAATACCAGGGCATTTGCATACCTCCTGGTGTGCTGGTTGCTTTAATCCCAGAGGACACACCTCCTTCCTCACTGCCCCTAAATCACGCCACTTCATCGCCTGGGTCCCCCGAGGATTCCTCTTCTGCCCTCATTTGTGCCTACGCTCATTCACAATTTAAACATTGCACGCTCTTGGTGACAATATCCTAACCAGGAATAAACTGTTGGCACATTTCCAGAATACGGTATCACACGTAAGTCTGGTCTGCTGAAAGGAAATTCAGCTGAAGAACAGCGAGATCAGTTCAAGCTTTAAAGCTGTCCTGAAATTAATGCCTTAGGTGACTTTGTATTTTTTATTGAGGTTTATGCAGTTTTATGCAGCTCTGTCTTTTTATGACTCATAATTGTAAAAAAACCCACCCAACTCATCCCTTTTTGAGGAGCTAGATCTGTCTGCATTCAGCCTCAGGCTCCTGAGATGAATAGTACAGCCTTCCTGTGGTTTTAGTCTTCTAAATTACTTTCTAAAATTCCCCAGGTTTTCAGTAGGTATAGCGAGAGTTTTCTTTCTATTTATATAAAAAATATGATCTTATATATGATATGTTATGTTAGGTCTACACTTGAGCTAGTTTATAAACTACATAGTTCCACTGACATCAGTGAGAGCACTTACCGTGCATAAAATTAAGTGCGTGAGGGATAAATCTCATCATGCCTACACATACTCAGATTTCTCATAATCTCTTACATGTGTTTGTATCTTTCTCTTGTATCTTCTTGTATAGTGTCTCATTAATTAAGAATAAAAAATTGTTACTATAAACCTAGAATTCCTACAGTCTTATGGGATAACAACTGAGCAGCTGCTGAGGAAAAAAAATCTTTTTTCCCATTTACGTACCAGAATTACAATGTGCTGTTTGTTGGGGAAAAAACAGCAGCAAGTACAAGTAGCAATTCAGCTATTCCAGGAAATTCCTACTCATCCAAAAGAAATCCTTCTCATAATGTGGTGTGCCCACAGCAGAATGCTGTAAAAAGAGCCTCCAAATAGGTTAAGGCAAACACCAGATAAATATGTTTTGGTCAGTTTCTGATACCTCCTTTACTGTCCACAGATTTTTACATGAAAAGAGTATCTATTTTTAGCAGCTGTTCAGTTGCCCGAGCTGTTGATTTTCCCAGAAATGACATAGTTAACTAATGTCAATTGATTGTACTTACCCTAAACCTCCAGAAGTGTGGATCAGCAAGAACTGACCCACTACATGGATGCAACAAGAAATTAGATTTAGAAACTGTATGTAGAGCAGAGTAACTGAGACCCTCTTTTCACACAGGTAGAAGGAGTGCAAGTAGGTTTAAGGTAATCAAAAGCTGGTGTAAACAGGATCTAATTTGTGAAAAAACCCAAACCTATGAATTTTGTCAGTGAATGCAAGTGAGTTGCTGTATATACTATGGAGAGAAAAAATGAATGAGCATGCAGTTAAGATGGATTTTCTTGCACTGAGTAGATATTAAAACATTTTTGTTAACAGAGATGGGGAGAACGAATAACATATTTGGGAGACACAAGCAGAGTTGCTTAATATAGGGTTTGCATAAATACAATATGGCTTTATGTGGTGTGAGCTGGGTTAGTAGAAGCCAGAAGTTGCTTTGGAAGACACAAACTCAGCTGCAGGCTGAGGATGCTTCAAATGGTGAAAAGGCCCTTTAGTCCCCTTAGCAACACTACTTCTGAGGGCGGATACCACATAAAATAGAAAGACCTAGGTGTCGGTACTGAGGCTTGGATTTCATGCATCAATAGCAGGAGCTAAGGTGCCCTTAGAGAGTCAATCCAGAACCCGTGTCACCTCCCGCAGTGGGCTCAGACACACACTGGGCTGAAATGAGCACATGGCTGGCGGTGTGTATGTCTCTTCACAGCCTATATAGGAAGCGCAGAATCAAAACTGTCTCAAGGATATTATGTTAAATCTCAATGAGGTAGGACTGCAGTGACTAAACAGGTGTTTAAAATGAGAAGGATGCTTCCCACTGCTGCCTGGGTGGTTGGGCCATGGGGAGCAGCTGGAGAAGGCAGGCAGCTCCAGTTCTTCACTGTGGTACCTGACACAAGGAAGGACTCCCTCCAGCGTGGCAGTGACAAGGATCGGACCCCATTCGAGAAGCTCCCGCGGTAACCGGAGTGGCCGGCAACTTTCTGGACAAGGATCTTCCCACCTGCATTGTCGATTATACCACTGCAAGAGGAAAAAAGGGTGTCTGAAGGTGGAAATTTTCCCTCAAAACATAGAAACCGATCCTGATCAACAATGCAAAATGTATGAAGCATTCACTTTTACCTTTAAATCAGAGACTGTAGTGGAGATGTGATGCTACCACTAAGTCTGCTGCTAAGAAATATTTGTGGTTCTTCACAGAGAGAAGAGCAGTTTGCTATGTAATACTATTGGAATATGTTTGCTCTTCCCACTGATCTACTGGTCCTGTGTTTAAGGCTGACCTAGTTGCACACAAGAACAAGCTACTGCCTTTGTTAAAATTCCTGCAAGCTTGACTGAATGATTGAAGATACAAGCAGAGGTACTCAGAGGAATTTTTGGGCCAGCCATGTGACAGAAATACAAATGTGAGGCAAAACTCCCACTTGCTTGACTTTTTCTTTTGTTAAAAATGAATGTTTTCTTTGAGTTCCAGTATGTGTTATCTGCAAAAAACTAAGCCTGGAGTAAACTGAACACAATATTGCTGGAAGCTGTTCAAAAACCTGGCAACCTCCGTGTGTCATTCACATTAAATGTTTGATATATGAAGTAACACGTATCTCAAGACAAGCAGAAAACCTTCGGTATATGCAACCTGCTGTGGCATCGTTAGGAAAGCAGGCAAATCAAGAAGTGAGTGCAGCTATAGAGGTGGGGCAGTACTGGCAGTAATGACACTGTGCAGGACAATAACGGGCAGCAAACAATGGTGAAGAATATGTTAGAGCTGCAGCTTTCTCTGATGATTGCAACCAGCTTTTGATGAAATAACTGTGAGGAAAGGAAATTCACTGTCTGTGGAAATGCAACATGTAAGCTATTGAAGTCAAACCCAGCTGGCAAACGAGGAAAACTGAAAACTTCACCACAACATTACAGGCAGCCAGAATCTGAACGACTTGCAGTCGATATCAGTATTTTCTAACTTCCAACTGGGACGAGCTCTATGCGATGAAGCAAACAATTTCCATTGTGCACTAGTATCTGAAGAATTTGTCGTTTGAAAGCCAGTCACCTGGCAGTCACTTGCCCAGCAAGGGGCTGAGCAGACAGAGCTGCAGCCAGGAGGTGGCAGCCCTATGCACACAGGCACAGTGTGAAGGTAAGGTGTAAAGTCTCAAAGCTTTAACTATTCAACTTTACTCAAGGTCCGAACTATTTCACTGAACTGGAACCACTGCAATAGCTTGAACAACTCCGAATGAAGTCAAGTTGTCAATCAGGCTTTATAAGTCCTTATTGCGTTTCAGCCAAATGCATCCTGCCAAAAGTTATGGTGTGTTTTGGTTGCAAAGTTGTTCACCATTAAAATTTTAGGCACATTTTTTCATGGCTAATAAATCTTGGCAAAATTTGTGCTATAAAATTGACGTTATACGCTTTCTCATCCAGTGTCCTTTTCTGTGGCAGGAAAGCACATTACTCAGCCTTTGAAGTCAAGGACAGTTAAATTCAAATCTGGCATTTGAACCAATCCCAGAAGTATGAGAGTTATACATATATTCATTGCTGGTGAAATGTCTTTAAAGCTTTATTAGTAGAAGCAGCTCCATCCCTATCTTTCACTTGAATAATGATAGTACAATAGTAATTTGCTATGCAAAGATCTGCAAATCTCAGGACACTTCTCCAAAGGTTGAAGAATGTCTTCAAACAAGACTCATTTCAATAGAAATACAAGGTTGACAACACTTTATAAGACTGGACCATTGCATCATACATGGTCTTTCTTCCAGGTTTTCTGCTAGGATGACAGCCTGCAATTAAACCTACAAGGCACTGAGAACTTCAAAGGGTTTCAAAAGCCAAGAACTCCTTACATTGAAATGACACTTTTGTCTAAATGCCTTGCTTATTTAAAATCACTCACCTGTGAATTGCAGCATTGCACACACTGGAAAAGGAAGCATAAATGTCTGTGCCATAAACACGATATTTTACATCTTGACATCCAGGGGGACACTTTGCAATGAATTCTGGATTGACTATCTTCCCCGCCTTGACATCGCAATCGATTTGGGGTACATCTACAAGTGCAAAACCTTGGTTAAATCAGATTGAACATTTTCATAGCTGAGTGATCTTGTCATGAAACAATGACTAACTTAGTGACAGGAATGCCCTATTTTTATGCCTTCATATCAATGGTTTTGGGATACAAGATGTGTCTATGCATTCTTCATCTACAATATAACACATAATAACCCCTATAAAGAGGGATGTGGCAATAACTAAGGATGGAATAAAGAAGCCTGAGGATATTTCTGACCTTCAGCATTTGCTTCTCTGAAGGAGGTATCTGTTATGACACTTTGCTGGAGAAAGAAAAAAGTGTAGTCACCCAGGCTGTGTCTGACATGTAGGAAGGAGGGAGTAGGGGAAGAGATGGCTGTGAGTCAGGATGGGGAAGGACTGCGCACACACAAGGCAGGATAATTCCCTAGCCTCCTGCTGTGCTCATGGAGCTCCATGCCATCCATAAAGCCAGCCCATTATCTTGTCCTTAATTTTTAAAACAATTTGCTGGGTACAAGTTATTTTGAACAAGCGGTTTAAGTGCGAGTTCACAACCTCACAGCAGGCTTGTTTGTCAACTAAATGAGCAAAGTAATTTGTGGACAGAAATGGTCTTGCAGCAGTATAGCTGAAAGTTAGACAACCTGGTTCACAGGATGTACACCACTTGTCTCATGCTGATTAGCTACATATGCTTTGTGGTACAACAAGTCCATTTCACACATGTCTCACTGTCCTGGAAAACCTTAGTTCTTGCTTAGATCTTTGTGTGCTTCCTAACGACCTACGAAGATACATTTTAGTAGTGAAGTACACAACTTCCCCTTTACATATGTTCAGTAGCACACAGTTATTTGATTTCAATAAATAATTGTTAGCTAACATATGTTCCCATTGACTCTACAGACAACTGGGAAGACTTACCAGAATACAACCTCACTTTGCACTTTTTTATGTATCAGACACACCTGCTATAAAGCAGCCGAGAATACTACTGGGAGCACTTACATAGCTTAGCCTTTTTTGTCTTCTTTGTGGCTTCCTTAGCTGCATATGTACATATAAGAAGCACACCTAAAACAAAGAAAACATCGTATCAGGATAAAGAGGGACTATCAACATCAGTCATCACAAGCTCCTGAGCATGAGATTTCCTAAATTTGAATCAGCAGGTTGAAAAAATGAAATGAGAACTCTCTCAGCCACAGCTAGGTTTCTGTTTGTTGGTTATCTTTGCAGCCAAGATGATACCTGCTGTGGAGATGTTTTTTGAAGGAGATTAAGCAGTAGTTCAGCTCACACATTCATCTGTGGAACTAAACTGTCAAAAGACACCATTGAGTCCATGTGGTCCAGAAAACCATGAAAAGCCTCACTATTTCCACAAGTAGTGGAGCCCCTTTGTTCTGAGTGTGATAGAGATGTTGGTGAAACAGCACGCTCTTTGCATAAAGCAGCTGGGAAGTTAGGGAGAGGAAGATCCTTCTTAATAGCCCAGCAGGAAGGTTATCCTGTAGTAGTTGTGTGTTGTGGCATTTTGTTCACTGGTGGCAGTGGGTATAGGTACTGGGCAGCATTACAGACTGGATGAGGTTCTAGTGTGGCATGTCTCAGTACCATGTCTCAGCAAGGGCATTGATTTTCTTAAGTACGTAGAATTACGATTTGAGAAGTGTAATAGTAAAAGAGACATACACTGTTATGTTAAAGCATATATCACAAAATATGCATGCAGCTTGCCTTGCTAGGTTTACTTGGTAAGTGCATGCCATACAAAACCTCTTAATTCTCTGTTCTTGTTTTATAAGCACTATTTCATGGGTAATTAATAGCTTCATTACAAATATCCTGACTTTCCTATTCACCTTTCCCTTCTCTGAGCTTTCAGAGGGAATTAAAATTCTCTATGATGTGTTGGCTGATCCTCTCATCATTTGCTAAGTTAATCTTACTGGCATATGCAACAGCAGTCTTATTTCTTTCTTTGATGCTCTTCTCCCCCTAGACTGGTTGCAGAGAGTTTGCAGACTTAATCACTCCTAGAACTTGCTCAAAAGAAAAATCAGTCTCACAGCGTCTGAAGTGACAGTGTAAAGCTGCAGCTTTGGGGCCTCTTGTCACTGGTGCAGTTGTGTAACCAAGGCAAAACTGTAGTTACAAAAAAATAAATAAATAAAAGGAGTGAACCAGTGGAAAATGAAGTGGAAAGTCCCAACTACATTCAATATTAGGGCTTAATTTATGGTGGAGAAAGTAATTTGGTCTCTTAGTAAAGACAGAAGAACTACATAGCTAGGTATGAATTTGAGCTAAGAATGGCTATCCTACCAGACCTGAGGAACCCAATTAGCAGGAATATTGCCTGGAAATATCACAACTAAAGTCATACAGCACTGTTAGGCTATGTGGTGGCTGGCTCTCCATCAAAGTAAGTAAAGTATACTATGAAATCGTGCTTGGTCAACCAGAGTGTTCATCTAAGATGAATTGCAAGTTCTAGCATCTCTACATGTTACCAAAAAGCAAGATCCTGTCTGGCTGCCAAGGGAAAGAAAATAAGACACATTTATAGTATTTTTTCTTCTTCTTCTTTTTTTTTTTTTTCCTTTTTCCTTTGGCACCTTCTTGTTCACAGAAAGAGCAAGCACAGAGAAAAATTGGGAAGGGATATTCCCATGTAAGATTTTAGTTTGGAAGGCGTCTTTACACTACAGACATGTTTCAGGCCCAGTTGTGCCCTCTGGTATGGACTACATGCAGCTAGGCATGTACTTAGAGATCTCTACAAGCAATTAATATTGTTTCTATGCCAAACCCAAGAAGTTTGGGTAGCCCATTCCTGAAAAGCTGTGCCAAGGCTTACTCCACCTGCCACTCAGAGCTTCATCAGCTATGGAGTCCAAAGGGAAGAGAAGAAGCCATCAGCCACTGGTCAGCCAGGACAGGAAAGTACAAACACACAAACTACTAATTGAAGCACATCAACTGTACTTACCAAAGAAGGATGCAATGGCTGTGGCTTTCATGGTGAGTAAAGCACAATCTGGGTGCGTCACTAAGGAGTACTGAAAAGGAAAAGAAGAGTAGATTAAGATGCATTCAGAGGTGTTGCAGATTACAATAGAATCACGTGGGAAGAGGGACTGTGCACTCTTCTTCAATCTTTCACAGTCCTCATGTGCTGCACCCTCTTCTCCTGCTTTCTAAAGCAGCTGATGTCTCCAGAGGAGATGTTGTTTGGACTGTGACACTCCCATGGACTAAATTTTACTTGTGTCCAAGATTTTCTTTTTACCTCAGGAAACCAAGATGTCATTCCACGTACTTATTTCTGAAGCCAGTGGCAGGAGAGGGCATGATGGGTACAGAATGGACATGCTCTGACAGCTGTTCAAGTTCATTCACTACTCTTCTAAGACATAATCACAGAGTTATATTGCCTGCACATCAAACCACACCATTTAATCTCATAAAGATATAGGGAACGTAAGTCCGTTCACTCCTGAAGGGCATTTCATAAAGCATCTTGCAATGGTCCCATTGTTTGTGAGACAAATTACTGGGTTCTTCCCTTTTCTGAGGGTGTGTGTGTGCATGCATGCATGAGCACTTGAGATTAAGAGGACTCTGCAGAACATCTGGACAATGTTTTTTCTAGGTCTGCATATGTGGTTTCTGACCCTTGCCATCCCTGAAGCATTTGGCCAGGCTATAAGAACACAAGCTTAGAGATAACCCCTCTCAGCTCCTCCCCAGTGTCACCTCCCATGCTGCTTTTGCAGTTATTTGGAGAACGTTGCAGGAATCCTCATTTAGATGCTCATAATTATCCACAGTCATTAACATAATATAAGATACTTAACAAATATCAGAGCAAAAAGCCTGAGAGGAAGAAAATGTTTGTGTGTTGTACAGGAAAAACTCAAGGATCAAAATAAACTTGGTCTTCAGAGAAACTGATTACATGCTTACAAATGGAAAGTTTTGTACTAAAACACAAATTAGCTTGCTATCTAGGAGGAAAATACGTGGAATGTTAGAGCTGCAAATCATCAGGAAAAGCAAGGCATCTGCCTCCTGGACAAATGGCAGCAGCAGATTTCACATAGGAATTAGTATGCTCAGAACCAGGGCTTCAACTATCATAGAAAGAAATTTGGACTGACAAGGCAGATACAGGAGAGAAAAAAAGTCTGCAATCTGTCTTCATATGCAATGTTTCCACATTTTTTGTCTTAATTGCTAATCTTTTTCAAGCAAGCCGCATGCTTCTTGAGTGAGAATGACTAAAATGATATGCTAGACTAAATTGAGTCCAGCCAGTTCTAGGCCTATATAATTTATCACTCTCTTTACATGTACAAGCTGCACCTCTAATTTCTGCTTCTGTGCTACGGTCAAAGAACTTCAAGTGCCAGGGAGCCCTACTGGTGTCACTACCCAATAGTACTATGTCTTTCTTTAGTGATCTCCCTAAACCAGTCCTCCTGCTAGGCTACTGTCCTGGATTGGGTTTGGGTTAATTATGCCCAGCAGCTGCTGGCCCAAGCAGTTGGGAGGGGTTGCAAGTTGGAGGGGCCACAGGTGGGATAAACAACTGAACCAGCCAGTGGGATATTCCATACCAGACTGACATCATGCCCCCTATGTAAGGGGAGGGCTAGACCAGGGCAGGTGAGCCTGTTTTCAACTTGCTCCAGAGTGTAGCTTTGGTGCAGCCTGAGCAAGGAAAGTGGCATCTCAAGCACAGGTAGAGCTTATCACTTGCTTCCTTTATCATTCCATTAGTACTATAATTAGTACTGCTGTTGTCCTCTCTCTTTTTGTTGTTTTCTTCTCTCCTGTTTTATTAAACTGTCCTTATCTTAACCCATGGGTTCTCACCTTTTTTTCTGTTTTCTTTCTCTCGATTCTGCTTTCTATCCCATAGAAGGGTGTGTGTTTGGAAGTGGTGGGCAAGTAGATGCCTGGTGTTTAGCTGCTGACAGAGTCTAAAGCACAACAGCTGCTAAAGCTGAAAGCAACAGAGATTGCTCAGAAGACCCCAGACTGAATCCTGGGGGTGTGGAAAGTGGCTCCACATGGTGACTGTGTCTTTCTGCAAATGGACAGTGCAGCTGGGGTGCTGCCATAGCAGCAAGAGCAGTTATGTGGTAGTTTCTGTGAAAAAACCCAAACCCTTGCCCATCTCCTGGATGAAAAACCCCAAAACATTTTAAGCATTTATTGCAGTGTACTTCCACTGCAAAGCTGCTAGAGGAAATGCTAACAAGCTATAGAAGAGAGTTCAGAGGAATCTAGCTCAGATGTTTTCATCTTCTCTTATATGTCACAACCCGTCACCACATCAGAGGTATCAAAGAATTGCCCCTCTGCAATGAGTTCTCACTTCAGCTCGATCCCAGATAAAGAAGAGACAGAGTAAGAGTTGCAAGTCATTTGCAGAGCCTCCATGCACCATTAAAGACTATACTGGCACTGACTCAGGCTTTGGAAAAGGCATCTTAACATGAACATTCCCCAAATCTACAGCAAACAAATTCAGCAAAACCATATTTATTTACAGTCAAAGAGAGCTGTGGGAATCTGTCCTGACAGTATTTGGCTCAGTGCTGACATATTTTCATCTCCAGCTTAGAGTAGAAAAGGTCTGGAATGGTAAAGGATCCATGTAAAAGCTAGCTTCATGGGTGGGTTGCTGTGTGCTTTGTGGTCTAATACTACTTAACTTTTCCCGAGTCACAAAATGTATAACCATGTGTACCACCAGTGCTAAACAAGACTGAGGACCCTCCTGTCCCCAGGCCCTGCTGTGCTCAAACCAAATCCAGCCACCCCAGGAGCCATCCCTGTCCTTTTGGGTGGCACTACCTCAGGCTTGGCTGCAATTGCAATCTCTATCCGGTCTGCTGGTGGCATTGCTTTTCAAGGCAACAGAAAGTGGTCTTTTTTTCCTAAAATATGTTGAATTTTCTGCAGAAAGAGGCAAAGAAATCTAACAGGAGTTCATAAAACTATTGGAAGCAATGAGTTCAGCAGACCCCCTAGCCAGCAGTAACAGGTATCTTCTCAATAAGACAGTTAAAAGAAGCATTTAAACAAGGCTGCTAGATTTACATAACAGCTTTGTTGTCATAGCTATACACAAAATCATCTTATTGTGGTCTTTGTACTTCCAGTGGTGCAGTTTATATTAGTATCCTGATGGAAATAAATCATAATAGTCAAGAAACTTATTTTTGCCACTGTATTAATTTCTGCATTAGTCACTGGCATGCCAGGAAAAAAAGCACAGACATCCTGTGACAGAGATCTGGTGGCAACGCTCTGAAGGGGGGTCCTGGCCTTCAGACCTTGGGCTGTCACATGAGGATTTACATTGCTGACGATGAAGTGTCAAGCTTAGAGGGTCCAAGCTTTCCACTGTGGGAAGTCTGTGTGCATTCATGGTGTTTGGGGCCCAGGGAGTCACCTGATTTAAGCCGTATGAGATCTTCTATACTGTGCGCTAGCATGGCATCCATCACTACAAACTGGTAAAGGGAGCAACAGCCTAGAATAAAATGGGGATTTTTTTGTTTCTCTGGGAAGGAAAGGGAAAGCTGGGCTTCAATCCACGTGTACGACAGGGCTTTTAGTCCATATAAATCCACTCAGAGGTTTGGGGATATTTTATCTATAGATCAGGAATGACATTTTGCTATTAAACACAAAGCTGTTGGTTCCTTTACCGAATTAACAGATCCCATTAAAACAAAATCAAAAGTTCCTACTTTGGGTTAGATTGGAGCAGGAGTTTTGCTGAGATTTCTCCTTATCAGATTTCTATGAATGCAGTTATTGCAGTCCTGGTCACTACTGGTGAATAGTGACCACTCAGTGTTAAATCTCCTAACAAGTATGCTTTTTTTATCAGAGTACATTTTCCCATCTGTATCCTTCCGACTGCCATAACAGAAGTTATGCTTATGCTGGGACAGCAGCTAAGTATACTCATTACATTAACACATGCTTACAGACAAATACAATAAGAAGCACCTCCTTCAATGTTTCCTGGTGCAAATCCTATTTTACCTTTCAAAATCAAATTTCTATTTGAAGGAATGTTGATTACTTTTTCCCTACCACAAAGAGTTGAAAATACTTGAATGTTAGGGAAGAGACAGAGTTAGCAAACTGTTCTTTCTGCATATAAAGTACGATTTTTGTCCTGACCTTTTATTAGCAGCTCGACTTTTATAAAGATCTGAGAAAACTGCTATACGCTACAAACAGATGGTTTAAATCCATATAAATTGTGTCGCAAACTAACATTTTCTGATGGAAGAGTTGGTTTTAAGTAAGGCCTTGACATTTGGTGTCAGGCACTGCTGTCCATTCCACGTGCAAATTGAAATTCTTTACTGGTGCCACGTGCCTTGTCTCTGCAGGAGTAAGCAGTTTATTTCCTGTAATCTCCTGTGCCACAGAAATTAATTTATGTACTCTCTTTGTACCACAGTTGTGTGTGTTATTGTTCCCCTTCTCAAGGGGTTGTAATATTGCAGCAGCACTGGCACCATAAAAAAACAGAAGTGGACTTTGTTTGAAAGCTGTCTAAGCCAGCAGTGTGGAGTTAACAGCATGATCTCTAAGCACTGTGGGTTGAGTTAAATATGTGCCCTTTACGGGAAAATCAAGTGGGCTTGTTGTAGGTGTGAGTAAACTGGTTTGGGTAAACAAATGCTGTTCATCATCTCCCAGAAAATATTTTAGATTTCTTTTCTGTTTTCTTTTGAAATATTTTTTTCTTTTAAAAAAAGTGTTTTACCCTTGCTTCATGCTTATATTCTGTCTCCATGGCATTGTATCTCCCTCAGCAGTGCAATAGCTGTTCATTTTGGTGCACAGTAGGTAATATGACTAACGCTTCTCACACACATTTTAGTTTCACCCCTTTCTTGTCAGAGGGAAGAAATGATTTACCTACCCTCAGTGTGCTACGTTGCTCTGAAAGTCTGTACATTAAAAAAAATAATAAATAAAATCCAAATGATTGTTTGTTTAAAATAGATAGGAAATAAGTTCTGCTGAACCAGAAAAGCTGAACTGACAACTGTATTTCCTTTCAGAGGCTGAGATTGCCCTGTAGCTATCCCAGGCCAGGCCACAAAAGGGAAGATCCAACGTGCTAATTTGCAGGGGTGAGCTTGTTTGCATGGGATGCTGGACTTTGCTCTTTGAGTGGTCTGAAATACAATACATGCATCCAGGAACTAAAAAATATCACAAACCTGATAAAATTCCTCTATAAAAAAGGTGGGTGAATGCTCACCTGTTTTCTTTCACATAGGAAGGAAACTGTAGGGGGGTTGCTATAACTGATGTAGGAGAAAGATAGCATCTGTATAAGCACCATCTGCAAAGCTAGGACATGATACACTTTATCAAAGAGAAGAACAGAAATGAATTGCCCACGCTGTTTGTGGGAAGTGCCAATAAGAAACGTAAAGTTTCCTGCACCATGTGCATTCTTCAACATTCTTCATCTTTCAGAGGAGACTCTGTTGTGGCTGCAAACCCCACAACTTGGCCAGGCAGCCAAAGGCAGGTGGAACTAAGACCAAGAACCCAAAAATGCTTCCTGGAGGCAGCGCTGAGCTTCAGAGCACCATGGTGCACTTTGCTTAATTAACCACTGCCTCAGAAAGAGCTGACAAGGAAACTCTGGCTTGTATGGCTGCAGGTCTTTCCCTTGTGGTGGAGGAACTGTAAGAAGTATTTGATGTTGCACATTAAGCAATTGTGAGTTTAATAAAAAGAACAAGCAAACCACTGCTAAATTAGTTTCTGAGCCTGGCGACAGCTTGTGCTTTTGCCTTAAAGAGTCTTTGCATTAACATACACATCTAGCCTTAGGATTACAGTCAGGGCTATTCATTTTGAATAATTGCCACCTAAGCGAGAGCTGCAGACTGTTTACCAGCTGTTTTCTGTGGCCACACGGATCCCACACCTGATCAGCAGTGGCCCTCCACTCCCACAGGAGTGACCCCTTTGACAGCATGGAGGTGGCTGCTGCAGTTTTTCCTTGCCTAGTAGGGCTTTTACTTCAGAGATGAGTGCTGAGGGCTTGAACAGTGCCCCATTTCTTGAACATGTGCTGGTTTACACCATACTGCTATACAAAGGTAGCTGTCTGCCATGTTTCATAAAGTTCAGGTGACCGGCTTGGTTTACTGGTGTCAGTGTGTGGTAACTACAGGCAGGTTGGGCTGTTTAGTCTACTGGGTGGTCTGTGAGCTGCCTAAAATAGGTGTGGGCCTATTGCCCCTTGCAAACAAAATATTGAAAGTTTCCTGGTGTGTCCTGAAAGACCCTGTCTACCCATGCACAGAATTGCTAGCTCAGAGGTGGTCAGAGGTTAGAGCCTCTGCTTGGAGAATCCCCAAGAGTTCAAAAGTATGCTGGGGAGAGTAGAGGAGTCACCTCTTGATGGCCCTCTACAAAGTGTTTGAAAAGATATTTAGAGAGCTTTAGAATGTCATCCCCAAGGGTACTAAGAATGCCTGGACACGTTCTCTGTTTTCTACTGAAACTAGACCACTGTGTGACTGGGATCCTAAGAGCTGTGAAGATGTCCACAGAGCCTTGGTGCAGCCATGTGGTCTGAACATTCAGATGGGGAAGAGGATGTAGGGTCCTAGGATCTTCCCTCTGTTTGGGACTTTTTATGCGGTAGTGAGCATATGAAATGCATGCTCCTTCTAGGAACAAAATCAGAAACTCTGGCTCTATCTACTCTGCTCCCAGGCAAGCAGCAAGTCAGGCCTCTTCTCACTTGCTTTCTTTCTGACCCCTTGTTTGACATTCCTGGTTGCACAGAAGTCCTGCCTCATCATACAGAGTGGAGGGTATCCCAATCTTTTGTGCCCTGGAGTCTGATGATGGGGGTTATCTTTGGTCATGAAGGAAACATGAGTTCAGACTCTCTGAGGCCACGGACAGCTCTGATAGTTATCCCTGATTAAGGGTTCTCACCATCTGCTTCTTATTACAAAAGCTTTGATTGTTGTGTCTGCCACATGATGTTTTAGGTGGTGTCTGCTGGATCCCTGACTCAGAAGAGGGCTAGGGGGACAGCCAGTAACCAGGACCTCTCATGGGGTACCTGACAAGTCACTCTCAAGTCATTGAATTGAGGTATAGGTGGATTCAGTGGACTAAATTCTGCTTAAATTGCACTTCGGCCTCAGGAGTCCTTTTTTTCAGAGCTGCTTTAAGGAATGTTTATATGCAGATTTGCAAGATGAATGTAGCCCAAAATAGCTCCATTCCGGCAGGCATAATGAAGAGATGCTATACACAGGAATTCAGAGCCAAATAAAAACACCCAAGCGCCCCTGCAATACTCATTTTGTGTTCATGCAATGCCCTGAAATTAAACCAACATAAGGTTGAAGTCACAGTGACGAATGATTTCCTTAATTCCTACAGAGTTCTTTGAGAAGAAGGTAATTTATTTAAAACTATGGTGTGATTTAACTTGCCAGACCTTTCTCAGAGCCTAAATAAAACTGCAGTGATTATAGTTTTTCATCTGTCTCAGCAACATAACCATCAATTATGCTGGTCTGACCTGCCCCTTCCAGCAAAGGAAGAGATACATTTAGAATATGTCACTCACAGAGAAAATATAATTTGGACTATTGAGATGCTGATTTCTATGAGAGTCATTGCACTGTACTTTCCTGGTTTCTGTTAATGTATTATGCATTTTATTTTTCTTTTATATAATTTTTTTTTCATTTTGATGCCCAGCTTTTATAGCTGATTGGGAACCGCCGTTAACTCAAAGCTGCGGATCAGGTTGGATTACAATGAAATGAGCACTGACTAACCATGCTGTGGTGTTGCCTGCGAACTAAGAATTATTGTAGTGTGTGTCAGAATTCCCCCAGAGGAATATGTTTGGTTTAAAAGTGAAGAATTTGTGTTAACGGCACTGAAGAAACTGCGTATCACCCTGGGGGTGTTTTTTGGAATTTCTGTAGCATGTTTAAACAAAACTTGACACCTTTTTTTTTTTTTTCTTTTTTCTTTTTTTTTTTTTTCTGGTAGAAACTTAGAAGCAGAAATTTAGAGAAACTTTGGGAAGTATCCACTCTATATTAAATTTACATATATCCCTTTACTATAAAAGCAAGTTATATGTCTAGGTCAAAAGTAAAACTGATCCTTAAGTATGCTAGTAAATTTATACAACATCTCACAGAAAACCTTTATCAGTTCAGCATCTCCTACAGTCATAAATATGACTACTGATGCCTCAGGCCAAAGCCATGGACTGGTTAGATAAGGATTCAGAAAATATATCTAATTTTAAAAAAAGAAATCTGGAATTATCCTGGCATGTGGCACTAGTTTGAAATAAGGCAATAAATGGTGAAATTCGTAGAAGTCTAATAATGACAACTGGATCAAGGAAGCATCCTACACAAAATATATTCAGCAAATCAAGAAACGCAGGGAAACTGTAGAAAGCATTTTGAAAGGTTAAGCCGAAATCTGCTTCTGTGATGGAAACCAGTAAAACTAAGTTAAGAAAGTACTTTCAATTTTGCTTTATAGTTCTTTATAAAAATAATAGCCTCATGCTCCTTGCACCATTTAACATCTTCCCTTTATATATTCTGTACTTTTCAAAAAATATTATTTCTTCCTTAGTAAATGCATTATTCCTGCTTGGGAACCTTCCCCCAAATTTTTCTCAGACATCTGTCTGATATCTTAAGTTTAGAAAAGACAAACCTGTGCTAAAAAGGGGGTTGCTACAAAAGGCAAATAAGAAAACAACCCCAAAATGCTTTATGGCCCTCATTCATCTACTGTTGGCTTGCTGGGATCTCCAAATCCTTTACCTCCTTGCAGGGTCAGCTGCCCAGGGGCAGGATGCCGGACCCCAAATCCCAGGACATTGTGCTTGGCCACCCTACCCATTCCCTGCAGGTGGAACCCAGGCTCCCCTCTTCCTTAGTCATGGGTTACAGAGGTGGCACCTGGATTCTCAGAAGATATGCATGAGCAGTTGTGGCAGCCATGTGCAAAATACACATCTGGAACTCCTACTGGTGGCAACATTTGTGTCCTGCTGGTATGAGCCATGGGAGGACTCCTAAAGCCACTCACTAGATTTGTGCTTTCTCATACTCCTCACAGAGAACATTAAAGGCTAGCCTTTAGTCTAATCTTTAGGCAGAGTCTACCAGTACTTCTGCTGGGAAGTTGGATCCTTCTCTGGTGTTATCTCCAGAAAGATCTTTGAATTTGGAAGTCTGTCCTGTCTCCACCTCCTGGGTTAGAGATGTATCCTACTCCTCAAGGTCTCACGCTGAAAGGCTGCAGTGAAGCTGGAGCCTCATACATTGTTAGTGAGATAAGCTGACCTCCCCAGTTACTGGTCATTGTGGCTTTGGCTTCACTACAGGATATTTCAGTTGCATCCCTCTTGCCTGGTGCTGGTCTGCAGCCCACCTGTAACCCAACAGGCACAGTCAATCTGAGGTCTCTCACTAGACGTCACTATTGTGGGGAGTCATTTAAAAAGTGTGGACCTGTGTATACTATTTCCGTCTTTTAAGGATGACAGAAGACATCTCAGGACTCCACATTGCTTTTGGAGTGAAAGTGAGCTGTGGGTTTACATGGGTGCCAGCATTATAAGTGAGGCTACTATGGGCAGTGCTGGGTTTCTGAAGACATGCTTTTGGTGGAGGTGTTGATGAGAGGCCTAACATAGTGTGAGCCAAGCTGCGCAGCCTTATGGCATGTGTGTTGGCAGCCCTTGGCAACTGTCAGGGTGTGCTCTCTAGCATACAGGTCATGCAGATAACATGAGGGATGGATATGCTTCCAAAACTACATCCCTCAATATCTGAGTGCCCTGGAGGGCACTTGAAGAGGTAGAAAACATGGTGGCAGAGAAAACATCCTTCATAGCCCAGTCTTGAATACTGTGACAGTGTAAGTGCAGCCAGAAATTGTTAAGAAATGTGTCTCAGGATCAAGCTGACACTGATTTACTAATTTTGCCTATTAGAACCTCTTAAAACCTGAGGTTTCAGCATAGAGGTGAATCACAGGATAATGTTTCTAAGAGCTCGAGATCAAAAAGGAAAACTGGGCTTATCATATGGACTGGGAGCAGAAACTTGTAATTTATGGTCTTTTATTTTTAAAACAAAACTGAGCCTGCAGACCTCAATATTGCAGAATCCACTTCCATGCTGAGGAATTTTGTTCTGAACCTTGGCTCTAGGACATTGGCATATGAGCTTCTACTTCAAATTTAATTATTGCCTAAGGTATGTCTTTCTTTCTACACACAGTTTTCACCATTGAGAACAAAAGACGTTGACTATGGAAGCCTGAGACTCTATATCCCAAATTACCACATATTTTGAGATGTAGTTTGATAGGAAGACTGTCTCCAAAGCAGGATGAAAGAAGACTTGTCTGACCTGTGTGATACCTTTCTTCATATACTTCATGCCCCAAAACTTCTTCCACCAAACCAGTGGGAACAAAATGCTGGAGTGCTACAGATGCATTGCAAGAGAGGTGAGAAAGATGGGCTTCTACCAAGGTGAGCAGGATGCTCTCCCATCATCCTCAGCTGGCTGGCAGCTGTGAAAATAGCCCCTGGAGCCACAGAGCTGTTACCCTTTCGTAACTCTGACTCACCGAAGGTGACCAGGGCCAGGATACACAGCCCTACTGCCAGCTTTCCTCTGTGTCTCACCCTTGTTCTATGGATTCAAGGGTAAACTATGTATTTGGGGAAAATAAAAAGAGTGCAGCCTTATGAAGCCCTAAAGGAACCTGGCAGGGACATCGAGAGGCACAGAGGTGACCGTGTCCAAACCTCCCTGTAAACAAGCGATTTTTGGAAAGGTAAAAAATTTCCACAGTTTTATGTGCAAGCCTGGAGGTTCTGGAAGTCCCCAACTCATCCTGGTGAGGACATCAAAGGACTGCATAAAGCTACACAAAATAATTCAGAATTTTCACAGAAATTTTGGCACAGGTAAAACTGTCACTTGGCAATTATGAGGGGTTTTTTCATAGGAAGCCAGCTGCCAGCTGAGAGACTGTTGGCTGCTGTGTTACATTTGCAAAGCTATTTTAGAAGATGACAGGCTGAAAACCCATTTGCAAACGCAAGTTGATCTTGAAAGTATTTTTCATATCTCTGTCTATGGGATGTCCTGTAGAATGAGACACATTAAGGATAACTGACACAACTTGTGTTCTTAATGTGCCAGTGACCTCTTAATGCACTCTGAAGCTCTTGGAGATAAAGTAGAGGTAGGATGAACTTAACGGGTGCTAGAAAGCCAGCTCAGGCATGACAGCTAAGACTTGTCAGGTTAAGAACTGCTTAAACCTAGTTGATGTGAATGAAGCAGGGGTGGTTATAAAAACTCTTCTGAATGCAAATGTGTTTCCAGTTTGGGTTCTGAGCTATAGATTTGGATCCTGTGCTTACAAAAGGAAAACCAAAAGCTGCAGATGCTGTGATATATATACATATATTAATTAATATACATTTTAATGAGAAACGTTTCTGGCTCCAAGTCACTGGGAAATTTTCTGTCTGATCAACGCTCTCTGTTTCTTTTTCCAGGGCTCATTTGCTTAAAAGCAAGCCTGAATAGGAAAGACAGCTCAAGGCAACCCAACCACGTCCTGCTGAAGCAGAGATGCCAGCTCAGAGAAGATGGCAAGAGAGGTGAGGGTGAGCTGGCTGCAAGAGGGAGAAGTCTCTGAGCAGAGGATGTGGGAGCAGCCCTCAGACGCCACTAAATGTGCAGCTGCCCCAACACAGAGTTTGGTGCAAAATGTTTGCCTAGCCCAGAGCAAATACTCGGGTAGGTAACTCATGAGTACCATGCTGTCAGGACTGCCCATTTCTGATACCCCGCAGTGTTTGCAAGGGTCAGATATATCCACATAGGCTGCAATGTCAGCTGGCCAGTATAGCTACCCCAGAGATGCCTTAGGAGCCTACATAATTTCAGTAGATCCCTGACTTGTCTTGTGGGCCACAGCACTGAAAGAAAAGCCCAGCAGTAATACAAGCTTCTGTTTTATCTGCAGCAAGTCCCTTCACATCCTACTTTTTTGCTGCAGCTTGCTTTCCGCAGGGCATTATGAGGAACCAGTAAAAGCCAGCACTCCTCCCGCTCCCCTCTGCAACGCTGGCAGCCAGGCCTGCAGCCCCTTTGGGTCGGAGGCTAAAATCAGAGTTCACAAGGGTGACACAGGCTGTTGTGAGCCAGACGGTCCGAGTTTAATTTACTAATAGAGCTACAATCTAAAGGGCTACCGCTTTTCTGAGTGCTTTTGCGCCTCTCTGAACCTCTTCTGTGGCAGGGGGAGGCTGCGCTGCCTGCGCAGCATTCACCCAAGTTTTCCAAGTGTGAAATGTGCAGCAAATAAAGGAACTGGGATGCAAAAGAATGGCAGCTGCTCCAGGGCTGTTAGAGAGGCTCTTTTACAGGCGAATGAACCGTCAATTTGTAGTAAGACATTGTTTTCTAAACATAGCATAAAAACTGTTATCTTGCCTGGCTGGTCATTAGAAGAGAGATAATTATAGTCTCTGTGCGACAGCCGGGCCCAGAACAGGGGCTGCATTGTCCTGGGTCCCAGCTGAGCTCTAGCACAGCCACCCCAGGCCAGCTCTGGGACAAGGGGGCTCCTTGTGCCCCGGTAAGTTCAAAAGAGGAATTGAAGTGCTCTAAGTAGGTGTTAAGCACCTATTTCTCTCTCAGACTCTAGCCTTAAAAACTACTCCACAGGAGAAAGGTGAGGGGGGTAGATCTGTGACTGCTGCAGCCTCATCCTCCCTGGCTTTGTATACTATGACTGTTATTTTTCTCTCCTTAAAAAACACCATCAACAAAACAAAAAAACCCCACCAAACTCTTTAGTTTTGCTTTTTTGTTTGTTTGTGGGTTTTCGGGGTTTTTTTGTTCTGTGTTTGTTTTTCAACACTGACCAATGACAGTGGATGGGCTTTCAGAAGGAAAGACCTATTACCTGTTCAGTGTCCACTGCCTGAGGCCTGAGTGGGAGGTCTAAACCTCTAGCTGATGCTGCAGCACACTGGAGGAGTCTTGGTGAACTCAGAGCTTCAAGGGGCCAGAATATCCCCCAGGGCTGTCCAGGAAATCCTGGACTATTGCTTTTTCGCCACCCATGTAGAAATGACGGTGCCTTCTCATCCCATTACAATTGAACCAACACACACCTCACTGCTCCAGCACTTGCACAGGCCAGTCCCTCTGCACTGGGAGTTCGTGTCTGAGCATCACAGCATTTATTTTCTTTTTTTAGCCTCCAGACATTGGAGGAGAAATACAGTCATGGCTGCAGATAGAAAGCAGAGCTATCACTTGTACGGCTTGTTTCAGCCAGGTGCTCTAAATGACTTATCATCATTTAGGAGACTTTTGGTAAAACAGGAAACTTGAACATGCATGTCTGGAGTCTTGGGTTAGCATGCAAAGCTACTGGGCAGTATTTGCTGCCTAGGGCTTTTTTGGTGGCTCAGAGGTGAAAAGGAAAAAGTTAAAAATTCTCCACACAAACCAAGTATAGTCAAACCTCTGATGCTACCGTTACATAAACTCCTGGTCTGTTTTTAGCAATGTTTCCTAAAAAGCAATGGCTAGAAATAATAAACAATTCTGCTGTTTCACATGAAGTACTTAGCCTGGTTTTCCAGCTTCTGTGTTCACACTGTGGCTCAGGCAGTCTCCTTTAAGAAATATTCCAGTTAATCAAGTTTGGCAAAAAAAAAGGATAAAAACTGATTTCCTACTACTGTGAAAGTCAGTAAATAGCTAAGCGAAGAAGGGGCACCTTTTTAATGCCTTCACTAAAGGAAAGACTTTTGTAGGATCTCATTATTATTAGACACAAGGGAATCCACATGGGGTGTCTTTCATGCATTCCAACTCTGAGGAAACCTGGTTTAGCTAGTAAAACCACTTGGTTCAACCAGCTAACCATAAGTTATGTGTAAGAATACTACTAGGGAAAGAACTGTCTTACAAAAAGTAGTGAGCAGGTTGACAGCATACCTTTCCTACTACAGGTGGAAACATAATTCAACATGAAATTATATTTGCAATACAGTCAAGATTTTGTTTGTTTTGTGGTTTGTTGTTGTGTTTGTTTTTTTTTTTATTCTTATCTCTTGAATAACAGAAAGCCAGGAAGCCTTTTCTGCCATCCCAGTGAGAACAACCCCAGAAACTCAAAGGATTAGATAAAATATGCAAGCAAAATAAGTCTGTTTAAAGTAAGATACTAAATTAATATTCCAAAAGTAATGTGCATGTGTAATGCAGTTATTTTTGCCTGAGCTTCCTTTGCATCTCTGAAAGAGACCAGTCTTACATTCCAGTGTTGAACTAAACAAAGTCTGAAGAACATGATACTACAGATACAGAAAAACAAATATTCTTTAAGTGTAGTCAAATGCAGGGTGTTTTTAACTTCAAGATGGTTATGGTAAAATACAAGCTATAAACCTGTATGAATCTGTTGCTGTTCTGAGTCAAAGCTATTTTAAAAACCATGTAAACTAGTTTTTCTCTGTGTGTGCTTGTTTGCTTTTGGTGTTTTGTTTAAATTTTCTAACAGAGGAAAAGGAGTGTGCTCCAAATAGGATCTGCCTCTGTATTTTTTTTAAATTTTTTTTTCCTCTGGATGTGGCATAGTTCCCATAAACTCTAGGAACAAAATATCAACTACGGTTGAAAACTTGCTTGGGGCATTTGGTTCGTGTTCTTACTAGTCTGAGAGAAATCACATTTTGAAGAGACTTATCGGGACTCTAATCTCTCTGCAGAGAGCTGAACGGCTGTGGCAGGCTTGACAATGCTATTCGTTTTTGGAGTCTCACCAGCAAAACAAGCACTCAGCACAAAAGGATGTATAGCATCTAGGCTACTGTACTGTTCATACATCTGTATCTATCCATCTAGCAAGGGAGTTCACACCATATATATACATATCACTGAATAATACTATTTTCCATTCTGTATCTTGGAGATTAGTGTTCTCCGGTGTCAGGTAATGCTAATTAATGGTACAACACACACCTTCCTATTGATCAAAGAGACAAAGTCTTGGAAGCAAAACTGTTTTAAACCTAGGGAACAAGTTACATTACACACTATTTGAACAGAAGGCATATATATATCTCTTGTTGTGTGACTAATATACACCATTCTTTATCAAATAGTTAAGCCCTTGCTGTTTAGGCACTGAGTATATGTGTCCACTTTAACACCAGGGGTGCTTTTATAAATACTTAATGAAGTATATATAATTTGAGGTACGGTTTTATTCTACATCTGTGTTTTCATCTTCTTAGGTCTTTGATCCTATGCACACAGCTGGAATGCTAAACAAAATGTTATGTCCCTACAGTTTCTTAGCAGTGAAAATATTTAACTATTATCAACAGGCAAAAAAGCAACTCCCCCCCTCTCCCCCGTAAGCAAATATAGCAGAGAAATGACATCAGAATTACCTTGCTTGAGGTGTGCAACTTTTTATTCCTTTTCTCCACACAGTATGAAAGTGCTATTTTTTCCAAGCTTTTCTGTACCCCAAACTCCAACCAACATTATTCTACAGAAGGAGAGGCAGGCAGCAGAGGGAGGCCTGGACACCTTTTCTCTTTCAGAGAGGAGCTAATCAAACATTCCCATCAAGCTCCCAGCTCTGTGAAAGGCACATTGCTCTCCCTCCCTCCTTTTCTCCCTCCCTCTGCTCCCCTCTCCCTGTCTCTCTCTCCCTCTGTGTCTCCTTCTTCCCTCCCGCACACACGGGCGTACAGAGCTCCTTACATTGATTAGCAGCCGAATTAGGCGGTCCTGTTTTAAATATATGTTCCCTCCCACATATTTTTGGTAGGGATTTCTATGTTCCTTTTGCACTAACCTGTCAGATTTGTCAAGTTTTTCTCTTCTGGGAAGCGAGGCTTTACTTGACTCATGTTTTGGCTGAGTGTTTTTCAGTTTCCCCATGCAGTTCAGCATTGTAGTAAAAGGACTACGACTAGTAGCCAGGAGTAAACTACACAACTCTAAAGATTTTAAACACCAGATTAGGTAGGTGCAAGTAAAATGTAAAGAGGAAAAACCAGCTTTTGAAGAGACAGGCTGTGATGCCTTTACTCATGTGAATAGCGTCAGATTCCCTCAACAGTTTCCCTGAAGTTGGAGGATTAGTGACAGAGCAAGTCTGTGAAAGGGCACAGAGAGGTAGAAGTATGACATGAGGGTTAGCGTGGACTTCTTTCTGATGAAGTTGAGCGTGGGAATTTAATAAAGTGTTCTCAAAGACTTCTAAACTGGCACTAATTAAGTGTGACCTGGCCAAATGAGATACACACAATGACTGATTTTTTTTAAAGTTTCTCCCAAAATTCAGGTATCTAAAATTCCTGACTAACTTTAAAAAGAAAATTTTACTGAGAAAATCAAGTATTTACAAGATTATCATTGAAAGAATGGATGTAGGGCTGGTATCATATTCCAGGATGGTGGAATACAAACTATAATCTGCAGTTGCACCTAGATATTCAGAAGTGTATAGGTAATATATATGAACAAACATACACTATTTTATCTAAGATCATACTTGGTAAAAAAAAATTTAAAAAATCTTGTTTAAATATAGGAGATTGAGTTCAAAAGACACATTGGGAAGACATGTAGTTCCTGGCTACTTCTGATCTAACAGTCCCAGAAATGTCAGTTACTTCTGATCTAGTAGTCCCCTTTCACAGGAAAGTGATTCCCTGTTATTTGTGTATCTCAGTATGTATGGGAACCGTATAACAAACAGTTCAGCATATTAATAAAGAGTACACTAACAAAAGTTTATCAAGAGGTCCCAACTGTGCTACTAAGATACAATGGTCCAGAATTAATTTGATTCTCTTAATACAGAAGTTCAGGCTTGCTATGGTAATCCCTTGTGAGGCAGAATACTATGGACTGGTAGAAAGCCTCTCCAGACTGCAAATCTGTCAGTAGATCTACCCAGATCTACTACTACTAATACAACAAAAATAATGCCCCAGTCTTCCTCATTCAAGTTAACACTTTCAGCATATCATCACCCTTTTCATAAAGCTTTGGGAGGTTTATCTATTCAAATAATCATGGGTAAAAGGACTGAGACCTTAAAATGACAAGTTTAGAGGTACATAGGTGTTAACAGGCAGACATTTAAATATTTGGGGTTTGCAGCTAAGTGACTATATGTCATTTCCCAGTGCTAGTGGAGGGCTGAAGTCCCTACAACTCTTTACCTGCAGATGTTGATACAAATACTCTGAAATTTTTGAGCACAGACCTTCACTGGTATTTAGCCACTTGTTTTCCACTCAAGTAGATTCTTTTTGGAAACCCACATGGGTATCTATGTACATGGTGAGTTTCCTGTATGGCTGTAAAGTCTCAGGTTGGTGGGTTATCAAAGAAGCCTCTTGATCTCAAACCACTGCAAGTACTGAAGAGCAAGCTTCTGGTAAACCAAGGTATGGTCAGATGACACAGGCTCAGGCTATGCCCACAGAGAACAAGACAGGGCTGCAAAGAGATAGCTAGACTAGCGCTGAGTGATGGAGCTGAGGTGGTAGAAGCAGTGGATGGTCATGATAACTGGCAGAGGCAAAAAGTCCTCCCAAGGTTCAAGTTCTGGTACCCACATCAGCTCATTGAGGAGTGTAGCTATTGGCACGGAGAACGTGGTCTGCAAGGTGTCAATGCAACAGTGACAGTGCCCACATCAAGGCTGTTGTTGCTGCTGCAGGGTAGTTGTTTTACAAAAGAAACAGCTGATAGATCCATTTCTCATTTTCCATGGGCTGATTATCTAATTTGTGGGTAAACTGTATCAAGGGCAAAGAGCCAGCATGGACCTGGCATGACTTAGCTCAAATTCAGTGGTGTGTGAACACAGCTCTATTGCTTCCAGAAACTCAGCAGTGGTGCAGCCCTGTCCACACTGCACCCACCTGAGCTCTCCCAGCCTGGCTGGCTCTGCTTGGGGCTTGGGGTCAAGGGTGCTGCCGGTGGGCTGGCACATTTCTGCATCGCTGCCTATGACCTAATCCAACATCCTGGAAATGAACATCCCGGGAACTGCGGAGCAGAAACACTGAGTGGGCAGAAAAAGAAAGACTATCTAGGTTTTTCATTATCCAGGGTATTCAGCCTCTCATTATCGTGTGTAATGGAGAGCTGGAGTATCAAAACAAAACACTGAGGAGGGCACTGGCTGTCTCTTTTTATCACAACATTTCCGAGTGCCGCTGCCTGTGCTCTTTCCTGACAGTAGCAATTTCCAGCCACCCAAGAGCTGGCAACACGAAGTGCAGGAGGAAGAGGTGAACCATGTTGTGTGGCTCCACTTCGGTGCTGGGATTTGCCACATGGAAAGATCTGTTTGCAAAAGATGTGACCATGCAGCCAGGAAGCCACTAGTTTGAAGACAATTGGTGTTGAACACAATTGTCATGGGGATAGACGAATGCCCTGTGTCTGTATGTGTTCATGTCTCCCACCATTGCTTCTGTCCAGGGGCCTCCATTTGAGTTTTCTAGCTGCTACTACTGTTTGTGGTGGTAGTTTTTAATTTTTGCTATACTGTATTTTCCTTTGCTTGTTAGTTAGAGCAGGATTTAGCACGATCCATTGAAAATATTATTAAATGAATGAATGTACTCTCTGTCAGGGCAGGTGACAGATTTTAGGGGATATAGTCTTTACTACTGCATAACATATACATCCCTATACTGCACATAGCCATACACATCTAGTAACACTGATGCGTTACAGCCTCACTCCACCACAGCAGCAGCAGCTCAGTAACTCTTGTCAGTAGAATATTTTAGCAGTCACTACTTTATATTCTTTTCCAAATGGGTAGCACTGACACGCAGAGTATCTTTGTTTCCACTGTGCTATGAGACCTGAAAGTAAAATAACACAGACCTCAAACCTGTCCCCTGCAAGTCTTAATGAAGCAGCTACTGAACAAGACTAGGGAGTCAAAATACTTTGGTTTCAAAGAGAGTTTGAGAAGGTTCTTCATTTCTAAGGAAAATTAAGTGACCACAGTGAATTATCATCTGCTCAAATATTACCTACACTCTGGAAGATAAACCAGCAGGAAGCGAGAGATATTGTAAGGTATGTGTAAGCAATGTTAGTACAGATAGATAGAGGAAATAATCGGACCAAGACCCAGTAAGGTTTGGTGTTTTCAAACAGAGTTAGCAGCAGATCTGGAAGACCAGATACTTGCTGATGGACCTCAGTCACAGGCCCTTAAATAAATTTTCATTTTGAGATCAGAATTTTCAGGGTGCATAGTTATTTTTAAAAAACATTGCTTTGGGTGACAGCTGGGTGAAGGCCTTCTTGGGTAACTGAAGTCCAGCTGACTTCACTGAAGTCTAATCCTCATTACAAACCTGACTAACTTTTTTTTAACAAAGCTTTTGTTTATAACTAAGGGGCTTACATGTTTCAATCAATGCGAAACCATAAAAGTCCTCATGTTTCCCTCCCTCTGCATGCAGTGAGGCACAGGCAAATGAAATAGGGGAAATCTCACCCATTTGGAAATGGCAAATGAATTCCCGTGTTCTGGGTTTGATGGTCACCAATGGGTATGGCCCTTGAGCTGGAGGCAGGCAATGACATGACCGTATACAACTGTTATGGAACCATCAGAGACAAGCGTACTTTTGCACTGCAGTGTCCAAATTCAGTCCAAATTCATTACTGACTTGGCCCATAACCTTTTTATCATAGCTGGCCTTTCTGTAGTGATTTACATGAGCAAGTCAAACTTGTGTAGAAAGAGGAAGAGATAAAGGTTTTACCATGTAGTAGGTTAACAGAAGAGGTCAACATCTAAGCAAAAGCAGAGGATGGTGGCTTTAAAGGCCATAAATTGCTTCCAAGGGGTCTGTACAAGGTGATGGCAGGTATACATATCCTGTGGAGCAGATGTATGCTGCAGTACAACCCATCCTGCTCATCACCCCGACACTCACAAGGGACTCCTGGCTCCATCAGTGTAGGCATAGGGAAAGAAAATTGTCTTCATCTATGTTACAAAACACAGTACGCCTGCTAAATTTTTTAGAGAAGTCTGAACTTCAGCTGGGAATTTTTAGAAGGAAAGTGCAGAATGTCCCCCACACCAGGTCTTTGTCCTGGTTGGGATACTCAGGTGGGCCACACTTTGGAAACCATGAGATCATTTGCTCTCCAGGTTGCATGCAGGAAGTGTATGAGAAATTAAAGTGATCCAGAGCTGAGCTAACCAGCCTGCGATCATTAACACAGAAACTGTTGAATGTATCTTCTCAGCTGACCACTTCAGTATTAGTAAGACAGTACTATGAAGTCCTGACTGCATATAAGGACAGAAAGCACAGACAAATTACATAATTTCTACCAGATCACGGTAGCTCTGTCACATCTAATCCCATCCAAGTGCTTAAACAGAAAGGAACAAGTTTTCTGCTCTGAAACAATGACCCTTAAGCCTTTTACACCAAATATTACCACTGAAATCAGAGAACAGAATCGTCTCCAGGTCACAACACCCCAAGATGTCATGCACAGCCTGGCAGCACTGACTCTGTTCAAAGACAAGGCAGTTACACATGAGTGTTAACTCCTCAGAAGTGGCAGTGGAGTTCAAATTCTGCAGTTTTGCACATATTTCTCAAACTCCATGAAACCAAATATTAACTTATGCATCATTATGCTTAAGGTAATGTGTAGTTGAAAACCATTTATACCTGAAGAAAAGAAGGCATGGAGAGAACACAGTAGAAAGTTAAAAGTATAATTGAGATGGCAAGGCAACTAGGGAGTTAACATTGTTTGGCTTTAGCTGCTTAAAGCACTTACATCTAAATTGACCTCAGGTAAATAAAATAACAAACGTCGTGGAAGGCTTATATAAAATACACTGATGTGTTTGTCTTGTGTTTGAGAAAGGTATGGAGGCTGAATTATGTATGCTGTAGCCGTTGCCAGCACCAGAAACTTCTTTAAATAATTAGAGCAATTGGGTAGCCAGGCATCTGTTTTTGCTTTTTATGAATGAGGAGACCTCATGGGCCAAATGAATGCATAATGTTGGCATGCTTGGCTTAAATGGACGGATACCAAACTTACACTGTGTAAATTTGATCCGCTGGGTGTTTCTCAGTGAAGATGGTGACGGCCATGTTTCCTGAGGTTGTAGAGAAACTGGGCTCTGTCACCAAGCCCCAAGTGCCAGGTTCATCTGTTCAGGGAAGGGAGGGACAAACAGTGACAAAATTGACCAGGAGGCGATATTCAAGTAAGAACTTGAAGCTCCTTGATAAGCCCCTTGCCCTGGATCTCCTGCAGCATACAGCATGCAAATGGGATCTGCCTGGGAGCCTACTGTCCCAACTTGGCAGGCTCAGAAAATGAGGGTTCATAGTGGGAAACGGACAAGGGACCCTTTTCTGTTACTGATACAGGGAGAGCTTGAGCCTTTCCAGACAAGCAGTGTCATGGATTAGAAGTGCTGGTTGGTGTTTTTTTTAAGTTCTGAGAAATCAGTTTTGGAAATGTTTGACCTTATCTCTCGCTAATAATCAAAGAACATAAAGAAAAGTGAACTTGGGCTTGGAAAAAGAATCTAATAAGGCAGTTGAGGAAACTCAGGAGTTATCACTAATCTGTAAAGAGTGTTTGTACACTCAGAGCGATTTAATGTGTAGAGCATTAACTGTGGGCATGCAGACAATGCTAGTTAGGACCAACAAATCAGCTGGGGTTGCTTATATGTCTTGGATCACAGCAGAAAGAAGCAATGCTCGTGTACGGTTTTCCCTTAATTATTTCAAGATATATCACCATCTGAAAAAAGAAAACAGATGGAGGATGCACTTGCACTTGAAATAGAACAGGGAGCTGGAATGGGCATCAAGAAGTCTTCATTATTTTTGCCATACAGCTAAACCTACCCATACCTCTTATGTCTCATTTTAGCATCTCCAGATTTACTACAAAGGCTGCCACAAATGCTGTGTTGAAACATATAGCGAACAGTAAATGTAGAGGCTGGAACAGCTCCCATCACGTTTGGGATCAGGAAATGCCAAGGATGGCTGCTTGGGACAACTTTGCCCTGATTGTGGCCACAGGCCTTTGGATCTGAAAGAGTGTAACCAGCTTTAAAAGCCATGACCTTACGGAGGTGGACTGTGATGTTTGTGTCACACCAGTCCACCATGAGAAACCAAGACACTGCTGCAGTAGAAATGAATTTTAAGAACTGGTTTTTGGCAGAATTTGCAGTTATTGCAAACAAAAATGTATGGTGACTGAACAGAAATTGCTCTGTAGGAAGTGCAGCATATGGATTTTGTTCATCTCAAATCCAGTGTAGGTGGGGATTGAGTCTTCCCAGGGTGAATGGGATGTATTTCATTACTCTTACTACTTCATATAAAACTTAATTCATCGCCATAAAGATCCTCATATGAGATGAGGAGCAAAGTCACCTGTTTAGGAGAGTGCTCTTTGTTAATCAAAAGTTGGAGCAATGCGGGATTCAGTGCTGAAGTTTGTAGTTGAGGATCACAGCTCTCAGCAAATACAAAAGCCTTTTTCAGCATGTTTTCCCTATCTGCGTACTTCCAGTGCTAGCCATGTGCTATCGCTGCCACTGTTAATTCAGTTTGCCAAGAATACCATGTCTCACTCTGGATCCCTGTGCCCCTTCCCTTGGCAGTAAAGCTCGACTATTCACTGCAAATCAGGCCTGGGAAATGTAAACCCAGTAACAGTCTTCTGTCTGTTCTTCCTGACTGTTTTCCCCGATGTGTTTTCTATTTATGCTCTGCAGGGCATCAGGTGTCAGAGCAAGTAGGTGATGCCAGTAAAAGCCACTTCACAGTAGAGAGTTCGTGGCTGCCTCCCAGCCACTGAATGCATCTCCTCTGTGGTGCCCTTATCCTTGTCTTCTCCAGCTTTGGCTCTTGGCACTGAAGACTGTTCAAAATGCAGGTTGTTTCTGGAGGCAACATGCAGAAATCAGAGTACTGCTCTGGCAAGCAAAAGTGTCCAAACATGCAGCAGGGCCAGAACTGCCAGTGCATATGATGTGTGGATTAATGTATTTTCTTTACTCGTATCTATCTTTAAAAACAGGCATTTGCTAGAGTTCATTAAAAGCTTCTCTGCATGTGCCCCTGTGCACAGGTTCACCATGTTAGGGCTTACATTGCTCTCTCCTAGTTGAGTGGTGGTGGCTTGGCCACCCTCTAGGGTCTCCTACCCAATGTTTTCGTAGATACTCATTTACCTCCAGAGAGGCAACATTTCCAGGAGGAATCCAGGTGGTGGAAGGGTGGAATAGGGTCACATAGAATCATAGAATTAACAAGGTTGGAAAAGACCGTAGAGATCATCAAGTCCAACCTGTAGCCTATTACCTAGCCTATCACCAACCTATTACCCAATATCATCTCATCATCTAAATCTTGTCCCTGAGTACGTCATCCAACTTCTTCCTAAACACATCCAAGGACGGTGACTCCACCACCTCCCTGGGTAGCCTATTCCAATGGGAAATCACTCTCTCTGTAAAAAAGTTTTTCCTAACATCCAGTTTAAACCTCCCCTGACACAGCT
Organism: Todus mexicanus; assembly: GCA_013389965.1. NCBI lineage: Eukaryota > Metazoa > Chordata > Aves > Coraciiformes > Todidae > Todus > Todus mexicanus. The sequence continues at coordinate 23,479 of WEIS01023903.1, read as the reverse complement.
TAAGACTGTGTCCTCTTGTTCTGTCACTGGTAGCCTGAGAGAAGAGATCAATCCCCACCTGGCTACAACATCCTTTATGGTAGTAGTAGAGGGCAATGAGGTCTCCCCTGAGCCTCCTCTTCTCCAGGCTTGCCCATATATCTGTGTAGGAATGGGAGATCTCAGCATGGGGGGGGGGAATACACAGGCGGGAATACAATTCCTGTGCAGTGCTGCACCCATATATAAACCCCTCTTTGTGTGGATCCAGCTGCTAGTCACACCTTCCTTGAAGGACAGTACGTGTTGTGGAGTCAGACCATTCTGTGTTTCAGCAATACTGAATTTAGTTGGGAAGGAAAGGAAAGAGATTGTAGGAGACTAGCAGAGTGGGAGAAGGCAATGGGCAAATGTGAGGGGAAGATTGGTGTCCTGTCAGAGGAGTGGGGCAGAGGGAAGGTGCTGGAGGGGGACCATGTGATGTGGATACAGGGAGGTTTTAGAGCAATGGAAGGGCCTTCCTGGGCACACAGACCTTGACAGACCGGCAGAAATACTAGCATTTGCCATTCTCCCTGTCAATGTCCTGTCCCCCTGCTCCTCTCACTTCCAGCTGGATAGGAGAGATGTTTTTTCTGGTGTTTCTTTAACAGGTTGCCATCACGGTATTCATTGCCCAGTGAAGGTACTGAAGCTCCAGACTACTGTCAGCCATTAACACACATTCAAAAAAATTATTCTGCTGTGTGTGAACCAGCCTGATATTAGAAATGCTGCAATCCCCAAGGGGCAGGTGAGCTGGCACGAGCTCTGCTAGTCAAGGGACTGTGGGGCAGGGCTGCAAGTATGAAACTCACACCTCTTCCTCCCTCTCAGGATATTTTTTTCAACTAAACTTTTATTGTAATATATGTGCAGAGAGATCAAGCTTGGTGCAGGCTGTGAAGAGCTGCTACTACCCTTTTTGCTGCCCATTTCCACAATTTTATCCAAGTATCAAGTTGTTTGGGGCATTTCCAGACATACAGAGCAATGAGGTGTACCTCAAGGGACAAAAGATGTAGACGCAATTTTCTGCAGTGCAGTAGCCTCTATCTATACTTTTTGTAAGCCAGTAATTTCTCAAGATTCATTTTCACTTTAAAAAAGCAGAAAACGAACTGTCTGCATAAACATAATTCCACGCTGCAGCAATTCAATTAGCTATAAACTCGCTAAAGTAGAAATAGAATAGCAAAGGAGAGCTCTTTCTTCTATGATACCTTTAAGGGCCATGAAAAGATCCAATGCAATATTAAATCCTTCTCTGAAATCAAGCCTTGAGAAGAAATGCTGCTCTTTTGTCACATTAAAAAAAAAGAAAAAAAAAGAACTCAAATCTTATTAGAAAAATAAATCTCTCTGAATAAGCTCTACCCTCTGTTCCTTGCCTCCAGTGCCACAACCATACATTATAAGGTGAGCTCTGCATTTTGATCCCCAAATTAAGTAAATTACTTCTAATAAATTGCTTAGTCACAAGCATGCTTAAGCTGGAAATACCATTTGCATTCTTATAATTGCCAGCATTAAATCTCCATAAGAATTGCAAGAGGAAAACCTCTGCATTTTATGCTTGCTAACTCCTCAGAGTGTTATACATTACAGAAAAATACTGTAAATGCTTTCAAACTATTTTAATAATTGACATTTCCCTACCTTAGGATCTCAAAGCTCCTTGCAAAAGAGGGTAAATAATGAAAGAAAACGAACTATAGTTCTGGGAGAGAGAAAATTAAATTATATGCATGTTCTTATAAAGTATCAGAAGAAAAGAAAGGCAAGCAGCTTTTGCAGAAAAGCAAGCTGAGCAGCACAGAGTTTACAGAACCGAGTTTGAAAAGATGCTTAGGTTACTGAAGATACAGAGGAGGACACACGTCTGTAGGAAGACCAGGAGCCTGTCTCCCAGAGCTTGCTCTTCATTAACCTCTGCAACTGGCTGCTGCCATCTCTGGCTGCCAATTCCCAGCCTGTAGCTGGCCTGGCCAGCCCTTGCCTTCCCAAACCTGAGCAAAGGAAGCTGCAGTAGGAGAGCTCTGTCCTTTAACCTGACTCGCTCTTTTTTGGATTAATAGTAGTAGAGGAGCTCAACATGCAGCTTTGAAAATTGGTGGTTTCTGTCAGAAAAGGCAGGAATGTATGAGGAAATTGTCTTTTTTTTTTTTAAATCCAGAAACAATAATTAAAAAAAGACATTGCAGACAAGTTCTGGGTTTCCCAGCCCTGTGAGGAAAACCCACAGTCCTTATGGCTCCCAGAGACCTCTAGGACCCTGCCAATACATGCTGTGAAGATGTGTGTGCTGGGGAGGGACCAGGCAGAAGGGAAACTTTTCCAATGCTACTGCAATCACAGCCCTGAAACACAGTGCTGTGTGCTGAGGTCAGCACTAGGACTTCCGTTTACAAAATCCGAATGGTTTCTGTTGCATCCCAGTAGGGGGTTTTGAGTCCCAGGGAGATGGCCAGGGAATTACTAAGGACAGAGGAAGGCACCCGTTGTGTTAATTTTGGTGAGTTACAGCTACAACCACACCTTGGTGTGTCCAGATCCCAGTTCCGTTTCTGCATCTCCACTGACAGCTCACGGAGGCAGAGCAGCCCAAAGTTGATCTAAACTCCCCATGGTGAGCTTATCTTAGGCTGTCCAGTGCCAGCAGTGGGTTCTGTGAGTCACTTACCACAAAGTGAAAGACATTTATGATCAGTGAGAAACACGTCCGACATGTGTGATGTACTTGCAGGGAGAACAGAAGAGACAATCCTGATTCACACTAGTGTAAGAAAAGGTATCAGGCCTGCAGAGCCACATAAAATGGTGTGTTCCCCTCCTAATAAAAATCATAGAATAATTAAGGCTGGAAAAGACCTCTTAGATCATCGAGTCCAGCCTATGACCTACCACCACCACTCAGCTAAACCATGCCATCAAGTGTGACACCTAGTCTTTTTTTCAAACACCTCCAGGGACGGTGACTCCATTACCTCCCTAAAAAAACCAAAAAGACTTAGCTCAACCACCTGCCACCTGGTCATCTATTTGTTCTCAGCGTACACAATTAGAGTCCCTGACTCCCACCAGCTCAAGTGCCAGGCTCAGGCACTCACTGCAGCCCGAGACTTGCACCCCTGCATGTCTGTGCAGAAGTGATGTCTGGGTTAAAAGTATGTAACCAAGCTGTGTTAGCTGCAATGTTAAATATTACATGCTACCCTGCATTACAGCTCACTGATTGCCTTGGCTGCTTGCTCCAGTGTGAGGGAATGGTGGAGCTGCTGCTGACAACCCAAACGAGTTGTAAATAGTGGCTGTTGAGGCTCCTGGTGCGTTGCATAGTGGATCTGCATTCAGCCCCTGCTGTGTTTGCTGAGCTTGCCTCTCACCATGTCCTCCTCATGGGCTTTCTGCCATCAAGCCGTCTTTGCCCTGGATTGGGATAGCTTGTGTATGTACCCTGCATCAATACTTTAAGGAGCTCAGATGCCCAAACGGATGACATCAGAAGTTCATTTTGTCTTCTTTGTGACATTGCATTGAAAAGCCTGTAAAGAAACCTGCAAATGCTAACTATGATTGTTTCCATCCAACTCTTCTTGTCCAGTTAAGCAGACAGCGATTTGGAGGGAAATTACATTTTCAAGCTTCTGCTGCTCTAAAGTGCATTTATTTGATCTTCACAAAATAACGCTTTACAGCTTTATTTTTCCTGCTTTCCTGCTTTTCTTTCAATAAGTGAATACCTTCTATCATCTAGTAAAAAACCAATTTGCAAGAATTAGTAAGAAAATTGAAACAAGTACTGATTTGCATGTAATAATTTGGGTTAATTTGCAGTAATTGTTTGCTTTTAGTCTGTTGCTCTATTTGTTTCTTTTCACATGCAGGGTGGGAAAGGAATTGATGTCACTGTGAGGGATGCACTTTGCCAAACAACTCTGCCTAGTTATGGGAAGTTTTGAGTGAACTCTGTTTAGCTTGTTTCACATTTCCAAGGCTGGACTTTCTGAAGGTCACAGCCAGGGGCATAAAATCAGGCTATTGCCTGCTAAGAGATCCAAGAAATGAAAGACAACGCACAAATAGGCTTCAAAAGAAAACCGAGGATGGCCCTCTGCACATCAGCTTTTTCCATTATCACGTCTGTCCTTCTACAAGAGTGATCAATGCATACAATGACACACAATGTTCAGAAAATGCGTGATCAAGAACCCACAACTGAGGAAACTGGTATAAATACTAGATTTCATCTAATTCTCTTTTTTTGCTGGGGGTGGGGGGAAGAAGAGAACAATTTTTGAAGACATTCTGTAATGTCTTTGGTGTTTCGTCTCTAAGAAAGCTAATCTCCATGGTGTCAGTCAGTATTAAAAAGAGAATTCTTAGTAACTAGACATTAGTGTTTGGGTTGATATTTCAGAAGATATTTGCAACATCGTCGCTGCAGCCACCAAATATTGTATGGAGTGGAAATCAATAGGCAGGACCAAAAGCAGTCCCAGAGACCCTGTAAGCGGGATGGCAGAGGTGGTGTGTGCATGCTTCATGAGTTTCCATGCCATAAACCGTTGTTGGAGAGCATGCAATTGACTGCTAGCAGTGTGACTATTGTTTCTAATGTGCAAAACTTAAAAGTTTGAGAACAACTTTCTGCACAAGAATTTTGATAAGAAGGACTAACCTTATTCTCAAGCACCTGATCACCTGGCCTTGGTGTCCTCCTGTCTCTAAATATTTCACTTGTTCTGTGACTTGGCCTCATCTTAAGACACTTTGGATCAAATCTTTACAAGTTACAATCAGTTTGGTGTTGCTTGCAAGGTAGTAGGATTTCTGTTCCATATCTCTAGGATAAAAAGGGATGACCTTTCCTGCCCCTGCTTCAAGGGACAGACAAATATTTAAGAAAGAGCATGATGGAGAAAAGAGAGAGGATGTTTCCACTCTGATGCCCTCTGTTTCTCCTTCAGCACTGTGGAGAGAAGATGTAGGGAGGGTGTAGGAGTGATCCCAGCTGCTTGAGTCTGGCAAGAATAAACATAGCTTTTGGGGAAGGCCTTGTGTTTTCCTCAGTGCCTCAACAGGTGATCTTACAGACCCAGTCATGTCTCGAAACTGCTGAGGCCATACATACCAAAGCTGAGCCATTACTTATGGCTGAGGGGATTTCACCTTGGATTTGCAAGGGATAACATTTGTGATGACCCTTTCTGAAAGGCAGCATCAATGGTGGGGTTTAGTGCAGTCACACGACTGCTTAATCACAAGGCTTTACAGAGAGAGGGTCAGGACTGGAGAGGCCATAAGAGGAATTTGAGCCAAACCCGTGAATTTTCATCACTCAAGGCAGGCAGAGGAGTTGTTTCTCTCTCTAAATGATATTTAGGGATTTCTGCAGCTGAATGCCATTATCAACATTTCGAATGAATAGCTCTACACATATATTCTGTGGCTGCAGTGTGAATAATTGTGAAGGCTCCTCAATCTTCCTCTTCCCACTCCTCTCTCCCTTCTCAGCTTAAGCACAAACACTCATTTCAGGGGTAAAGATACACTCTTAAATCACTTCTGATATTTCTTTGTTGTTGCCTAACAAAACCTGGGTTGATAGGCTAGTGGGAAGTTTTATATAAGCCCTTGCTGAGGTGTCATTGTAGGATCGGAAGTGGGCAGCAGTTGCAAATGTTAGGATTTATATCTGGAGTTTATTTAACTGCAAACCTGAATGTCTGCATAGTATACAGAGATTCCCTCCTCCCCCCCGCCCTTGATTTTCTGAGTCCCAGTGAAATGTTATGGACCCAAGGACTGTGCGGTTCAAAGAGCAGCCATGCTATTGTCCCTGCCAAGCTAACAAGGGGCTTCTGTACAGCCTTGTTTGGAGGGAGGCATCCACCAGGGATGTGCCAGCTGCTCCTCCCAGCTTTCCCAACACTTTCCAAACACTTTTACACTCTGCTTCTTTCATTAATTGGATTATTTGTTTTTTAAGCTTGTTGCTGAGTAAGTCAAATTGACCCATGCCTGGTTAACAAAGCCTGAAATAATTGTGACTAAGTCAAACCAGTGCTGAAGGGAAAGACAAGCCACACAGACCAGGCTAGTTTCCTGACCCTGCTGAGAGTACTTAATCCTTGCTGGGTTTATCCAGGTGAAAAGGAAGGGCTTGGATAGCAGCCAGAGGCTGGGAGCAGCATGTCCCTTTGCTGTCTGATGCTGTGGTCTTTTGCCCTCTGTTTGTAACCTGGCCTAATAGAGGAATTTATAGACTGATGGGGGTGAGCTGGTTTTCTTGTGGGGAGTTTGGAAACTCCTGCTTTGCTGTGTTGTTCTTACCCTAAGACGTGAAAATGATCAGTTCAAAACAGGGGCTTCCTATGGTCAGCTATAGATTAGGATGGCAGGACACTTCTGTTCTTTGAAGATTAGGTAGGTCAGTGAAAGTCCATGAGACCAACAGATTAGGTAGACCTGCTGTTGTGATTAAGTAGATAAAATAATTTCAATAGTTAAATTTCAACAGTTAATGACTGTCACTGCCCAGACTACAGCTGTTTTTTACTTCACTTACTGTACAAGATCCCCTATTAAAAAATAAGATAAAACTAACTTTTTCATGGCAGAAGTGCTTTGGGTGCATTCTTCTATTCAGAAAGCAATCAGATTTTTCAAGATTAGAGGCAGCTGAGGCATGTCATCTTCATTAAAATCCTATGGGATCTACAGCTGAGAGACCATATGTTGAGCATCCCTAGACCTGACTGTGCCCACTGAACTGCAAATGAACTTTCTGGGTGAAGTACAATTCCAGATTTTGCAGATGGTATTAGGGAAAAGTCTAAGTTATTGACCAGTTTCACTGAGTGGGTCTTATTTGGAGAATATAATTTTATGAGGCCATAAGTATTGCCACAGGTATAAGTTGTGGCAATAACTAACATTAACTTCACTTCTGTTGCATACAGTTACAAAGGGGAAACAGCTCCAAATCCATGTTGCCTTTGCAGGAGGACTTCAGGGAAATTATTCTTGATAGTGTTCTTAGATTTACATGTTACTCTATGGGGAGAGCAGGTAAGAGCTAACATTGTGGGACCTCCCCATGTTTCACTATCCCAAGGTGATACTCCATTTTCATAGCAGGTTTGGTGAAGAAAAGCAATTAGGAAAAATCATGCCTGCTTTGCAGCAAATTCTTATTCAAAAGAGTTTTGGTGTTGTATTCACCTGTGCTAGCTTTGTAGCTGTTGGCTGCCGCCTTCTTTATCTGTTGCCAAAGCACCTATCAATAGTGTGTATTGAGTATAATATGGGGTGTGGCAGTAAAATTAGCTGCAAACATGAAGTTTGAAACCTGGAATTTGTTAGACTGGAAATATGAAACTGGGATGCTGTTTCTCCTCAGAGTCACAACAAATCAAGAGAGATGCGGTGAGGGGCCACCAGCAAGTCACAGCTGCTGAGTGTGGCATAAGCAAACAGGTCTAAACTAACCTGAGGAAGACTCAAGTTTGCTAAATACTCCTGAAGCCCAGAAATTGATAGAGGCAGGCTCATTCTTCTCAGCTGTAAGTTGTGATGTCAAGGTTTTCAGCTCCTGGATCTGCAGGTATATGGGACCAGTTATCCCAGTGCTAGCCTCATCTTTCCTCACAGCTCTCTCTGAGAGACTTACCTTTTCCCACCCTTTCTACACCTGTGTTCTCTAACTCTTGTAAAACTCTTTGTTTCAGAAGCTGAAATGTTTAAGACCTTCTTGTGCATTTAGCCAAGGTCTAGCAGTAACATGTCTTTCAAAGAAAAGATAACCAGATCAAGCAGTAGTGTAGCTCACCAAATAGGCAACATCTCCCCAGACATCATTCTATTGTGATTTAGCCTCTACTGGCAGATAAACACCACACAGCCACTTACCCACCACTTCCTCCTGCCCCCCTCCATACCTCCTCCTGTGGGTTCGGAAGGAAAATCAGGAGGAAGGAAAATAAGGTAAGACCCCATGGGTTGAGATAAGAACATTTTCTTAAAACAACACAAAGAGAGAAGAAAACAACAGTACTAAGAATAGTACTAGCCAAATGATAGACAAAACAAGTGGTAAGCTCTACCTGTGCTCAGGATGCCAATTTCCCTCCTCCAGCTGGACTGAAGCACCACACTGAAGCAAGCTGAAGACAGGAGTATGTCCTCCTAGCCAGTCCTCCCTTATATAGGGGGCACGACTCATTGGAATATCCCATTGGCTGGTTCAGTTATTTATCCCACCTGTGGCCCCACACAGCTGCAGCCCCTCCCAACCACTTGGGCCAGCAGGTGTGGGTGGTAATTAACCTGAACCAAACCCAGGACATGGTCTAATATGTGCTTCCAACCTACAAACCTGTAAAAGCAATTTGCAGGGCAAATATACCACGCTACACCTCTGGTACTTGCAGATGTTTATGTGCCTCAGTTGGATTGTGTCATCCCAGGAAAAAGTGAAATATGAGATAAGCATAGGAATTTTATTGTCCCGGTAGCTCATTTTCTTTTGTATGTTGCATTGCTGATCCAAGTTTTCCTTGACTTGCCAAGGTGCTCTTGTGCTTTATCAAAGTCAGATGGTGGTCAATGAGTCTCATGATGCTCTACCCTCCCTTTTTTGGGCTCCTGGTCCATGTCATCACACTGAGGTGTATTGTCTTTCCAAGAACATGTATTTCCAAGATTGTATAGTATTTTTCAAAGAGTAAGTTGTATCAACATTCTAGAAGTGAATGTTTTCTCTTGCCATGGCTTAAGTATCAGGAATGGCCTGGTAATAGCTGCCCCAAATTGTGGGGCAATATGGGGTCTCATCCCTGGAGATAAACTTTCTCTGGACTTAAACTTTCACATTCTTGAACTGTTTGTTTGCCTGGGATGTTTTTTTTCTGATAAGACACATGAGAACACTGCTGTACTTAACTGCCTTTCAGCAAAGGAAGCTGGGAGTTGGATTGTAACAGGGTATCAGTCAAGGATGAGCTAAGGCCCATTTTCTGTTCCCTTTAAATCTATGTTTAGGCCATGTGTTATCTCAGGGTTTGGCTAGCTTGTTCTCAGAGAAGTTAGTTTTGTTCATTTCATACAGCAGTTTACCAGTGCTGAAAATCATGGTCTGAGTCTACTAAGTTTCTCCTACTTTTCTGTATGAATGTTGTATGATATGAATCCATTTGAAATTTATCTCGGCGTGTGATAAGGCTTTGCCAGGTCACATCACCAAGATCTGTTTGTGCTCTCATTTGTTCTTCCAAAAATTATTCTTGACTTCATACTTCCTTTTGAAGTATTGTGGCAGATGTGACACACACAGGTGCCCTCTGCTTGGGCAGCTTAAGGACATGGTTTAGTGGTGGACAGTGCTGGGTTAATATTTGGACTCGATAATCTTAGAGGTCTTTTCCAACCTAAACAAATCTGTGGTTCCATGAGTTTGTGCTGGACCCAGCAGATGTGCCTCCAGCCACATGCACACCCTCCAGGACCATCCCAGCTTTACTCTAGCAGCGGTTCTTTCAAGCAGCCAGCCTGGCTGGTGGACAGTGTCAAAGGCCACTGGAGGTTATTGAATATGGGCATGGGAGGGCATTTATTGCAGTGATTTCTGTAAGTCCTTCCACTCCCATTTTAGTAGGTTACATCCTATTACATAATTGAGTACTATGTGGTTTTTATCCCCAAAGGGGTTTTGTCTCATTCAATGAACATTAAAGATGATGGTTATTGGCACAGACAGCTGGTAGTTCCTTTTTTATTTTTATTATTCAGTGTGGCTCTGATTTTTGTATTAGCAAGGGCATTATTACTTTCCATTTAGTAATTTTCTTATTGTTCTGTGTTCTTATTGTGGTACTAGTTAGACATCCTTTCAATCTTAAATTTATTCACGTGCTTCTCCTGCACATCAAGAAGGACTGAGGCTTGCTTCCCTTTTATGATAAACTATTCAGGAGTGTGTATTAAATACACATTTGTGTACTCAAAGCCATAGACAAAATTGTAGGCCCAGATGACAGACTCCTGTTTTCTCCTGAAGTCAGTGCAATTCACTTGGCTACTTCTTAATCTGAACATGGGTACACAAAGTTTTCTAAGAGGTTTTCAGGCACAAATCTTCCAAGATCTGTGTATATGCGTTCCCAGTAGTACCTTCACTCTCCTGGAGAAGATCCCACTTTCAGCTTTTTGCCTCTTCAGTGGGACTCACTTAATTGCCATCTCCCAGAAAGCAGGAACATATGCTGACCATGAGGATCTTGAAGGTATTTTTCTTTTTCCAGCTGCAGTGTTGTGGCTTTCCATTTTCCTAGCTCATAATGCAGGAATTGGCTGGGGACAGCTACTGTGGAGTCTTTGCTGCAAACAGGAATTAGGCACTTTAGACCACGTACTAGATACAGACCCATCTGACCCTGCAGGCACCTTCACTTTGGTCTGCAGAGTTCCCAAAATGCTTGCAAAAATCCTTTGCATTTGTTGATGTACTGAGAAGGCTCAGACTCCAAGCCTTCAGCAATTTGAGGGGTAGGCAGAGGGGGACGCACAGCATTGCAGAAGAACCTGGTTTGCCAGGCTAGCTTATCTCCAGGATAGTTGAAAATACACGTGGTAGTGTTACCCACCTTTTTAATTATTGCCTGGGGGTGAGACCATTCAGGGTATCAGGAGAACAAAGTTCTTATCCAGCCCTACCCTGGGGAAAGGATTTTGTCTCCATCTCTCTGTCCTGAGGAAAGTGCCAAACTATAGGCCATGCTTGGATGGGCACACTCTGTAACTCTCTTATCACATCAGTCTGTGCATCAAAGAATGAAGGATTTATAGGAGTGGAGAGAGAGCCTGCAAGAGGGTGCAAGCCTGAGTAGCTCACACCATAATAAAGTCACTGTCTTAAAAGAGGCGGAGGGGGATTTCTTGTTTTCTTGTCTCTGCTACAAGAAATACTTTTACATGAGTCATTAGATAGAAAGTCATAATAGAACTGAGAACAGGGACTGGAGTGCACTGGGCTATCCAACTCCCTCCAACTACACACTCGAGTTATTCATGTTACCCTTAGAAATGTCAAAGCTATTCAGAAATATTGCTGTGTATTTCAGTGTGCTGACACCCTGAAGGATTTTCAGCTTAGCAAAAATGCCAGCGGGGGATATGTGGGCCCAAAAGGTTTTCTGGGCATTAATAAACAAATTATTACCGGTTTTGTTTCGCTTTGTTTGGTTTTCTCCCAAATCAGAACATTGTGTTTTTAAATGTGAAAATTGAACAGAAGTAATCCTGGGCCAGCTTGATCAAATTGTGCAGCCCAAGTGAAAGGGTTGTGTCAGTGACAGGGGTGATGGTAACCCACCTGCAAGGCCAAGTTGTACGTGTGAGTATTAATAGCTGCACTTCATGATTAATAACTATGGTGATTGTGGTATAATACTAATACACTGGTAATTATGAATAATATTGATAATAAATAATCAAGTAAGAGCTGATGAGATTTTTATGCACATGTAAATATGTGAATTGTGGAGCCATTAGGAACTCATCTGCTGAGTGTACTAATCAATAGCTAATCAAAACAGCTGGGAAATGTTCAGAAATGAATATGTAGAGTAGCTAAAAGCATATTTTAAAGGGTGGCTTAAGGGCTTCAGGCTTTTGTGGAGTGACTTTACTATGCTCAGGCATGTCGCTTTAGCTGGAGTGCTTTAATGATGTCAACAAGACTGTGAGTACAGAAATGGATAATGAACAGCTAGCAAGGCTTTTTTGGCTGCGTTTATTACACTTGGGGTAAAGGAGGGCTAACCGTTGTTTCAGATCCTGCTGGAAAAAGCCAGCAAATGCTGGGAACATACTTTGGAAATTGTAGAATGATGCTACTCTAGTTCTAGTGCAGCATATGTTAAATCAACCCCAACAATTACAAAAATTCATAGTAATATCCAGGCCTGAGCAAGAGGAGCGAGAGAAGGAGCCTACATGCCAGAATTTCTATGCCAAAACGAGAAAGATCTGAATATTTTTCTCTGCTCTCATGATAAGACACCATTTGGATAGAGGTATCTGGCACACCTGTGGCTGCAGGTATCTCCAAGTTACCGAATCTGACAGAGATGTGTGGCGCTCCTCTTTCTTTGGAGGAAAACCTAAGCACTTTGAGCAGTGAGAAGGCTCAGTCCACCAGAGTTACCAAGGTAGATTTTGTGCTCCATCTAGAAGTTTTCAGAACTGTGCCTTAGCTTTGGCTAGCCCAGCCTGGCTTCATCCAGCTGTGACAGGATTTTGCCCTAAATGATTTAATCTCTTTCTGCAGCTATGGCATGCACTTTTATCTGTCAGCAAACTGTTTACTTATTTGCTATTAATTATTTATGGTAATGAAATAGCACCCACACAGCAAATTTTTTCCACAAAAATGAATACTCTTGTAGTTCAGATCTGTGGCCATGAAAGAAAACACAGTTCTCCACTGTTGCTTATAACGTTTATTTGTTTTCAACTTCAAAACACAGGTGATTTTTTTCAAAACAAATAGAGTAATGGGGGAAATGAAGGCAGGCTTTCTTTGTGACTTTCCCAAGAATCACATCTGGAAAAGCATACTTTTGCAAAACAACTACACTTTAGCACACCCTGACAGTGAGATTCCAGAGTCATAAATAGCAGTGAGGTTAGCAACCAGTGTTGTTGGTTTTTTTCCTTCTCTTTTTTCCCCCTTGTTTAACTTGCAAATGACACTAAATGAACCCACAATTTCCATGGCTAATACAGAGACATATTTACAGAAGTCTCCGAGTATGCAGTTAATTTCCGAGATGGGGAATTATGAAATTATACCTCTTTGCTTTGATTCTGTAAAATGAACTTGGTGCTATAGTTGGATATTATAACTTCTGATAGTCTTGCTAGTTGTTTAAGCCTACAGTTTTGCTTCACTATCCTTAATTGCTACTTAGTTATGTTTATCTAAAAGTAATTTTTTTACCCATGGACAGGTACTAAAACTTTCTTTAAAAGCAGCACTGAAGTGTTGGATTGTATTTCGTAAATAGCTCTGGTGCCACACTTCATCAATACTCTTAAAACCTTAGTGTCATTTTTGGTTCCATGGCCTGTAGAACATCTCTCGCTCCACCTTAATAGTCAGGTAGAAAAACAACCAGTTTGGAGACAGATCAGTACCATCAAAGGCCAGCTTTCCTGAATCTGAATGCTACAGTCAGGCCTTGCTCACTGGGAAGGTCAGGGAGGGTGGAAATAATTTTGCAGACCAAGAAGGAAAAGTATGAAGCCACTCTCCAGACTACATTAACTAGAAAATGTGAAGGTCTACAACTCCTAGCACTTACATAGACACACATAGAGTCAGGCACAGGCGATCAGACACATCCGTGCGTGCACAGGGGCTGGGAGCCCCACTCTGGGCGCACCTTTATGCCCCACAGGGAGCACAGGGCTTTGCCCAACAGCTCGCAGCCGTTGGAGCTGCAGCAGCTCCACAACAATCTCAGGAGGGCCCATCTTCTCCTATCGCCTAGGCAGTGCAGCACTGCAGAGCTAAAATGGCTGGGACTGTTGAAGAGAAAAAAATGTTGGAAATTTATTCTCCTAATAAATAAATAAATTTTGGATAGGAACATATTAGTCATTTTTGCTAGCTAATGCCTGCTCTTCACAAGTCGGTCTTCCTTTCCTGCATGCATGTGAAAATTGAATATTTCTGGCATTGGGTGTGCTGCCCACATTGTAATGTGCTTTGTACTGTTCTGTACCTACGTAGAAGGAAAATATCACTTTACCATCTGATTTGCTTGAGTTGTATAGTCATCAGTGCTATGGCAAGAAACAGATGAACTGGGAATTAGGAAATCACTCAAGCACTGAAGAGGGTCTTCCGAACACAAAGTGGGTGCATGTGTTAAATGACCACAAAATTTACAGTCTATCACATTCAATATCAGGGTTATTAGATGGTGTATCGAGAATACCAAAGTACACTTCCCTGTTTGCTGGAGGTGGAGTGTTGGTTGGACTTCCCACCCCGGAATCAGGGCTAGGTGCAGGGTGCATTTCTCCTACATACTTCTCTCCTTTCTGAGAGGGTTCTTGTTGTTTTTGCTTAAGGTTTTTGAAACGTTTGAGCTTCACAGGGTCCTTGACTTCCTTGGCACAATGGAACAAGATGAAAATGTCTCTCCGAAATTTGGAGCTCATTCCGAAGTAGATAATAGGATTGTAGAAGCTGGCAGACTTCGCAAACAAACTGGCAAGGATGCTTGTAAGATTGGGCACAGGGTGACCATAGGCAGACCATATAGAGATGACAGCATATGGTGACCATGCAATAATGAAGGCTGTGCAGATGACAATAGAAACCTAAAAAACAGAAGAAGAATATTCTTAAATCTATTCTGGAAAACTACATCAGACTACTGGGAATAGCAGATGGAACACTTGGAAGGGAAACATTCAGATTGTCCTGAGTGTATGGCTCACAGAAGAACATAACGAAGCTAAAGGTTTGCTTTGATGGAGCCATGCAGACCCAGAAAAACATTTGAATTTTGGCATGGTGGTGTGCTTGAGCAATGCCTCATCTAATGGGATTAAGATAACTATGGTATGTCAAAGCAAATTTTTGGGGTTTGTGCTGTATAACCCACTCCAATTATATTTTCGCATGTGATGCAGCACCAATATTGGCCAACTGATAGGGCAGGAATTTTAAACAAACCTCGTATTCTTCGTTGAGTTCAGACTCTGTCACTAGAGATTATAGAGATGAAATGTGACTAACTGGTTTTGTTCTTTTCCAGTTGAGATCAATTTTTAGGATAGATTTCATTGAGATAAATCCCACCCAACATGAAACCCAAACTCACCCTAGTGACATCCCGCTCTATTCTCCTCTGTCTGTCTGTGGGATCACCCAGTCCGGCTAACGCATGGCTTAGCTTAACAGTATTGATAATTGACACATATGAGAAGACCATGACTGTGACAGGTAGGAAAAAACAGCAGATAAAAATGGAGACAATATAGGACTTGTAGATTGTAGAGAAGTTGGCTTTTGCCCAGTCTATCTCACATGTGCCGTACATGCGATCTGGAAAGCAAAAATAAGTTGGTTAGCATTTTTAGAACATTCATCTGCTTTTGAGCAATTAATTTATCAATTCAAATGCCCTATTTTTCTTCTTTTAAGCACTAAAAAATGGATTATCTTTCTGATTTAATAAGCCATGACACAATTGCCTACATAAACAGTTTTCCAAGACCAGCTAGACCGTAATGAGTTTTAGAGTGTTATCATTCTGTCCACTCTAGATTATCAGTGCAAATCCATAATGCACAAACTATTGTTTCAGGATAGAAAATTGTCATACCTTATTAGAGAGAGAGAAAAAAAAAAAGTAATCATTCAGTAGGTTTGTTATTCTTGAGTGTTATCTCCTCTTTTTTTCATAATCTTTGACAGTAACTTTTTAAGATGAGCACTGCAATTGCATAACAAGCAATTTGTAAAGAGACGATATAACAAATGTAAAAAGTCGTGACTTACCTAGCGAAGTAGAAAACAAAAATATTGAGGATTTTTTAATAGAAACAAAAAGACAATGAAATTTTTACTGTAGCAAGAGCCATGAAAGCAAATCAATACAGCTAATAATAAAGATTATGAGAAGATGAAACATTTAAGTCCTTAGAAAGATATGAGGCCCTTTGCTAAATGGGAATCACACAATTCTGCAGCTACAAAGGAACTGCAGGCTCTTAAAAGTGAACTGGGGCGAATTGCAGGATCTGCAGCTGGTGGAATTTACAGGTACTTAAGGAAAGGCTGTGGGAATGATGTGCAGTCTCTGCTTAAGTACTTCTATGAATAACAATTGACTTTTTTAGACCCTCTCATGTGCTTGCAGATGTGTCTTGATAGGAAAATTAAGTTTGATAGCATTAGAAGTTTTCTATAGATTGTGAAATGTTGAGTTTTCTTTTGAAGTGGAAAAAGCTGGGTTTCCTGACAGCTATGGCAGCAAATTGAATTACAAATAAATGAAGCATAAACCAAAATTATGTAAGTCAAGTGTTAACAAGTCCTGGAGATACAATACAGGTGAAGCCTGCATGATTTAGAAACAGATCTCTCCCTGACATTCAGTGATAATTCTGAAGAAAAAAATCTCTTAATTCCTCACAGGTGGTAGGAGGTTTAGACAGGATGAATTAAAGGAGCAAAAGATTAAAAATCTCTTTTATGATTCCCATCAAAAAGAACTCAGTATTTTTATCACCAAAAGCTCTAGGTGTTTCTGTCTGGATGTGTTCAGAATTAGAAACAGATTTTTGTCTCCCTTGCCATTTTCATCAGTAGACCTCAAGGTTCAAAAAGATAACTATAAACTTGGCTTAATTCCAGTTTGTGAAAACTTTTGACTGAAACACAAAAGAAGCCTCCAGATGACATGAAAATAAAATCTTGGAGAAGGTCTACTGGCACCTGCTGCTGGGTTTGCCATTGCTGAGCTCCCACATCTCCACCGATGCCCTCAATGGAAATATGTTTAGAGTCATATAGCCCAGGAACCTGAAACCATTGTGATTCTCAGAGGGAAAAGGGCTCCTAGAAGTGTTCTTGAAGACCACTGTCAAGGAATTGAATCCAAAGTACAAACAGGATCCATGGGGGCACTTGGTCGCCCTGACAAGGCAGTGATGCCCAAGAAGTTCTGGAAATTGGCTCCAGTTAAAGTCCAAAAAGGGACATTAGAAATACTTCTAAAAATGAAAAGCTGGTAAGATTAATATAAAAAGAAAACACAGATCACCAGAAGATACATGTGAAATCACCAGTCCAAGTCCCCCAACTTTGTAACATATCCATAGTGCAGAAATGTGACATAAAATTAGCACAGTCTAATAAATTTTTTGGGTTTGTCTCAAACAAAAGATTCACCGAGCCTAACATCCTGGTAACATTTTAGTTTGGGAAGGATAGAAGATTTAACCAATCATAGAAATGAATGCTTTTCTCACACACATACTTCAAGGGTCCAGAGACACCTCAAAGCTTATGCATATAAGTAAGAGGGTATATTCATGTAGGTGCTTTGATAAGTCTTCACAGATTTCATGACTTCTCAAAGGATGCAGATGCCTACAGGATCCAAGCAGATATATCTAGGATGGATTATTTCAGCCACATGATTTCAGTCATTAGGGCTCCTGTATCATTACCAGTCATTCCTAGAGATTTGTTTTGTTGAATTTTTAAGACTTAATTTGACACAATTTCTCCAGCTTTTCCCCAAGAAGACATTTTCTGTTGTGCGACTATCTCCATCGACATTGAATTACTGCAGTGTTCGCTACTCAAAATTTTTCCTTTTTTCCCCCCTTCCTTTTTTGCTATGGCCTTATCTTGCACCCTAATCGCTTCTTGGACTGACAAGCTTTCTGACATCCTTTTCTTCTGCAATGTTAGAAACAAATTGTTTCACCAAATCTTTCTGGCTTGTCTTACTATAGTTTCAAATTTAACTTGCTGGAACTTGTGTTCTTTTCTAGCTTCCTAATCTTGACAGTTTTTGAAGGATGTCTTTTGATAGTTTTATTTATCTCATTGCTTAACCATGCCAAATATTTCTGGCCTCTCTTTTCTCATAGGTAATATGCGCTTGGTCCAAGTCTTTTCTGTGACATGTTAAAAAACCAACTTCTTTGTAGCTGATACCAAAACAGTCAACACTCTGAGTGTACATCATGCATGATGAATGATTTTCTTGGTTCCACTGATAATCGCTCTGGTTTGTCACAAACAGCAAGCAAGAAAGGTAAGTATCTTTGTTCACTGAAGTGGAGAGGTGCCAAATAAGTACAACTGAAAGATACGTGTTACCTGTATAACTGCCCCAGCCAAGTAATGGAGCTGCTGACCAGAAGAAAGCTGCTATCCAAATGAGAACCAGAGCCACCGTCATACTGCTGTTGCTGATGCAGTGACCTGCAATGGCACGGTTTAGTCAGAAAATAGTATCTAGCAGGGCAAACAGAACTCTGAAATCTAAATGCACTCCTATGCCAACAGCTAACAAGGAAAATGCAGCTATTTAAAAATACATATATTAAGACTAAAAAATTCATATTCATAAGAAAAGTTTAAATTTGGAAATATCTGTCAGGCTTCTGTTCAATACCATTTGGGAACAGTGGAAATGAATGCCTTTTAAGCAGGAGACAATGTGTTTGTCGAGCATTGCAGAGTTAGCAAATTCTACATTAGTGGTATATTTTGCAACTTTGTAAAAAGCAGGAAACAGTTGTATGTTAAGTTTTACATTGAAACAAACAAGTGACTCTAAATTCAGAGGATTTTCTTACTCACTTCCATGTTTTTCTTGTTAAAAAGGAGAAAGTGCGTTAGATGCTCAAACTACATTAGACATTCAGCACAAATTATTTAATCTGTCCTGCTGTTGCCATACATTGTGGTTGTTTCTTCATTTATGTGGGAAATATTTATGCATTCAGCAATCTCTGTTCCTTAACATGTCTAAAGTTATACTGGGTACTTGCGCAGATATTCTCAAGAGGCAAACATAAATTATGCACACCCTCAGATGAACATGTGATACAGCTTAGCAAAAGAGAAACATGGGTTTTAAACATGACTACATAATATGCAATGAATATAAGATGTCAAATACATCACAGCCAAATTCTATTAGCCTCAACAGCAGTTTGTGTTGGAAATTAACTGCAACAATTCTATCACTACGACAAACTGCAGAAGAACTTCCTGCGGGAATGAAAGACCTCCCTGCAAAAGTTCTTTTCCTAGCTAATATTACTCATGCTATTACAAAGAAAAACCTCATGTGGTGCATCCAGGGTATTTATGTATGCTTTACTTGCAGACATTAATGGGTCCCTGCCTGAAAGATGGTGCAAGCCAGTTATAACAAAGGCATTAAAATTGATAATACAGTACCTAAGGATGTGTGAAAGGAAGACTAGGGAGAATTTATGGAAGATGTAGGTATAAAGAAGAGAGATTACATTTCAGTTAATGGAAGTGAAAGTTTTAAGCAGGAGAAAGGTCCAGGGTGCATAGTAAGGAAGGTTTCTCCTGATCCTGTGAAAGGGAGTGCCTGGACTGAGCGTGGTTATGTAAAAAGATATAATGGGAAAGGGGTAGGTGACAGCATGTCTACATAGACTTGCTGGTGAGGGATTCATAGAGTAAAAAATGTGTGAGAGGTTTCAGAGTAGATTTCTACAGTGTGACACTTGTATGTCCTTAGAGGCATTTATATCAATAGATATATATACAGCAAAGGTTAGTAAAAAAAGAAATTCAAAAAACTAGAAAGTGGTTAGTAAAAGGTTTCTAGCACTGGACAGAGTAATGAACAGTGGTAATTTGAGATATTCAGGTTACTGATCTACAAGGTACTAGAGATGGAAGAAGTGTGGGTGTGAGGCTGTGGTGATGATGCTTCGCAGATCTGGAAGACAGAGAGGAGACAGGGACTGTCTGGTCAGAGTCAGATCATGGTCAGTTCCGGGAATGGCAGCAGTAGTTTTTGTCTCCTGTGATGTGAAACTGTCCACCAAAGGGAGGCTGGAGAGGCATGTGGGGATGGCAGGCTGCACAGTGCTGCAAAAGCTGGAGGCAAGCTGTGCAGACTGAATGTTCCTAGCGCCATCTAAAGCAGTCCATGATGCCTGCTGTGCGTAAACCCTGGAAAAACACCCTGATGAGTGAAAATAGTTGTATGCAGGGCAGCGTTCTGAACCAAAGATCTCACAAATGACTGGAAACTTCCAAACCATCATGTCATAGATTAAATTAGTTGCTTACAGTGAGATCCATACAATGTATGCATCACTTAGGAGTTGTTTAAGTTGCATTCTGAAGAATAGAGAGGGTCAGCAGGACCTGTGGTATCTTTGGCGCAAGAGGGAATTTAACCCATGGTGACCAAAATGTACTAGTAATAATTTGGCTTTTATTGGGGTTAAGCTTGAAGGATTCTAAGCCAGAAGGTTTCTACGCAAACATGTTTGTAATGTAAATGACTGTGTTATGCTCTGGTTTTCAGTGCATCTAACTCATATTCAATATAGCCTGTGAGTGAAAGAAATACAGATTTACACCGGGTTCAGAACTGGACTTGCCTTTATTCCTTACCTCTCTCAGGATGGCAACCCTTGATGTAGCGAGTCACACTGATTACTGTAAGGGTATTAATGCTAGCCAGGCCAAAGAGAAGTGTCAGGAAGCCATCGACCAGAAAAAAAAAAAAAAAAAAAAAAAAGCAGTGCAAGATGTTCTTTTACTGGAGACAGCTGAAGGGGAAAAGAACCACAAGGATTGGTCCTCTTGTTTTCAAGTTAATGCTCTCAAAAGTTTTCCCAGAAACCCAGCTAGCAAGAAATATAAAATGTCAGGTGCAGTTATCTTCTATAGGATCAGTGAGCAAGTAAATGTTCAAAAATTATATAAGTGCTCTGTCATGTACATAAAATAAACAAGCAAACACACCCTTATATCTCTGCTTTCCTGAAATGACTTGCCAAATGAAGGAGAAAAATGTTGAACTGAAAAGAGGAAAAGTCCTGAATAGGCAAAAATGCACTGGATGCAGCAGCCCTGCTTAGGCAGAACAAACATGCAAACTGAACCCATGGAAGTTAGGCCAGAGAAGGAAGAACATAGGAAGCAATAGGCTTGGCTGAGTGAGAAAAACTTAAATAACCCCAATAAATAACCCCAATAAATAAAACTATCTAAAGCTAAATTCTTCTAATTGAGTCTTAATGTTGGTGCTACTGATTGCCTGCTATTTATTAAGCCCTGATCCTCACCACCTCTGAGTGACGCAGAAAGAGCTGTCTGGTTGTGTAGGCTCCCACTGACGTCAGTGTCTCAGCAATATACGCACAGGATGGTTACAACTCTGTTAGCTTCACTTACAGCTATAGGAAGGAAGTTGCTGCTGACTGTAGTGGAGATGGATGTAGCCATCTGCTAGGGAGCACTGTATGACTGGGAAATGATCCAAGCAAAACGCTGAAGACAGTCCTTTTTTTTGCAAGCTTGCAATGATATACCAAACTGGCCAGAGCAGAGGAACTCTTGGAGGTGCCAGTTTTACATCGAGTGAAGCAGGAATATTAAACAAGGGTCTCTGGACTGTAACTTGACATTCAAGTGGTAAAATTATCATCAGCAAGGCACATCATTATTCTATGGGAACAAATTCTGTCTTTGTGTGAATGGGCACAACCCCACGGAATTCAGTTTATCCCAGGACTGAATCTGAGGCTTTAATCCAGGCTTAAAGCTGAGACCATGGCAGATTGTATAAATTAAATTGGGTGAAGGGTTAGGAGAGGGCTGCTTCATAATCTCTTTCAATAGTGTTTTTTCTTGCTACCAACACCCTTATATTGACTCTATATGCTTCTTAATGCTGACTTTTACACACCCATCACATTTTAAATACAGGCAGGAGATGCTATTACAACAATCTACATCCACCTCTGCTCCACCTACAATCAGCTCATGCTTGGTATATAAATGCAGTCATGTTCACACCAGAAACAGACAGACTTCCTCAGATATCTCAGCTACTTTCTAGAAGCTGCACTTGGCTGAATTTGGCCTGCTGTGTGCTATGGAGGTTGGCAAAACACTTGGATATACAAATGTGCTCTGCATTTCATTAGCCTTATTGATGCAAACAGCTGCTGCTTCTCCATTTGCTTCATAGATGCAGGAAATGGTGTGGCCAAGGACTACTGAGAGACCAGGCTACATAAACCTAAGCAATTGCATTAGTTATTAGATTAGCACGGAAGCGATATTTCAGCAGCGAGGCAAATCAACACTTTGAAGTTAAGGCTAAAGAGCTATGAAATCAAATACTAAAGTAGTAAGACAAGCTTCTTAGTGTGTATCATAGCAGTCCAATGCTGAAACCGGTTAAGTTTTTCTGAAATGCACCAGTGTAGTTTCATCACCTGAAGATGTGACTGTTATTCTCCCACTCCCCTTTCCTGATGTCAGACCAAAGAGAGACAATTATATTAAGTTGTCTGTTCAAACAGCCTTTAAACACACTTACAAAGGAGGAAAGTGTATCTAAAAATGCACTCTTGCTCTTTACCATTTAAGATGAAACTCTGTCAACAAAAGAAACAGCAAGCCAAGATGTTTTTTTCTGGAGCAGTGCCTTGCTAAAAAAAAATAATGCAGTTTTACTTAAACCAACATAGTTCATAGGACCGAGCCATTGTCAGAGCCATGTCTCATTTTCGTACTACTTCATAACACCACTTCAGCAGACCAAAATACTGTTGCTTTTGCCAATGTGGGGGATATCATTGGAAATTTGACTAGTGCCACATGGTTAGTAAGTGGCTGAAGAGGCAGGAGTCTCCTGAGGACAGCAGTGTTAATTGCCCCCATGCTAGCCACAGGCTTCAGAATGGGTTTAGGAACAGATGACGGGGTGAAATGCCATGGAGGAGAGGTAGCTCTGGGGATGACAAGAGTGCTGAGATGAAATGAATAAAGGAGGTAAATGAAGTGGCTCTTAAGCTGCAGAACAGCTCATACAAAGGCCATAGCATCTGGAAGATTAAAATGCAAGAAAGCATTCAACAGGGTTAGGGCTGCTTTGGGATTAGGATCCTCAAACCAGTATCGTTACTACCAAACTTAGTGACACATTAGCTTTTGAGCCTGGCTATGCATACACCATTTCCCAGCAAGTCTATCAATTCTGCAATACTTTTATATTGGTGTCATTTAGACATGATTCTTCAGAAGAAAACGAGGGGGTTTATTTTAGCTGTAGCCAACCTACTTCAAGCATGCACCTCGTGGATACAAAAGAACTCTTCTATTTTTTCTGCTCCTGAACAGACAACACTGACTGTAGGTAGCAAACAAAGTGTTTGCTTGCAACCCAAAGTAGTTAGCAACAAACTCCACTACTTTAGCATAGTCCTGATTTCTATAGGCAGAGATATTAATATATGTAGGTAGCAAAAATAGATTATATTCTCAGTTTTCTACATCTTTAAAGATATATGGAATGACAGCCAAGAAAATACTAAAATAGTAGATAACATTTAAGTACCTTGGAAGATTGATGCTCTTTCCCATTCCCTGGTTCTCATTTTCTTTTTCTATTATCCTACCCCCCAGCCATTTCCTTCCTTCCACAGTCATAATACTTCATTCATTTTTGTGTAATGCAATTTTGCCTTTCCTGTTATTAATCACGGTAATTTTGACACACCAGCTTTCCATTTCACCCACTAACAAACAGGAGTATATTAGCAGTTTTAAAAGCTTTTCTCTCAGTGCTGTAAAGATTACTCCCTCGGCTATATAGATACTCACAGAACTTGCTCATTATCTTTACGT
>WEIS01023901.1:29421-55372 GCA_013389965.1 Todus mexicanus | reverse complement strand
TAACCCACACTCCGATATCCAGTGAATCCTCATGCAAAACATGCTGCTCTTGTTTAAGGACACTTACTTTTTCATTTGTGGGACTTTCATTTCTCCCATCTCCTTCATAAGGTGTTTTATATTGTCTTCAACTTCCTTTAGCTCTTGATTCCGTCTCCTCAAAGTAAGATTATCCTGTAGCCACCTTTCCTGTACCTATCTCCACAGAAAACAAGAAGCTGTGTAATGTTTCAGTATAGTAAGCGGAGGGGAGGTGTGTGTGTGTAGAATGGGGAAAGAACATAAAAGAATGTAAATACCATTTGAAATAGAATAAAATTTAAAGTACATGACAAAATCTGGAGTAACCAGCAACTTTTGGTACCTGGGATTTGGTACCTTCTCTCAGAAGGCAGATCTTGTATTCTCCACACAAAGATACTTTTGAAAACGCTGGCTACAAGCCCAGCAGACTTGACCCTTTTGGAAATACCATGAAATTCAAGGGTTTTAAAATGCATCTACTTTTGCATATACTAATTTTTCAGCTTAATGCACATACAGCAGTTATTCTGACTAGCAGCTGATTAAATAAATCAGGAGATGGCAAACTCTGCACTGCTACGGACCTAGGCGGACTTAAACCAAACCCAGAAATTCTTTCAACTAGGCAAGACGCACTTTACTGGAAAACAACACATCTACCTTTTGAGTGTCAATATCTTGTCGAATCACTTCCATCTCTTTACTTATCTTTTCCTTCTGTTTCTCACAGGCAGCTAGCTGAGAATTCACTTCTTCAAGTTCAGACTCCTTTTGCTACAGAAATAAAACAGAACATGATTTAAACACAGGAGCGCTTCTAATGTCAACTTTTTATTGCCTGGGATTTAGGTTACCTTTTTATAGTCGTCTTTTCTTTGTTGAATATAGTTTTCAATTTCCTTCACGTACTTGTTTATATCCTTAACTTTCTCTTTTATGCCATTTATCTGCAGGGAAAATATTTCAAATTTAACAGTCTCATGTCCAAGAACTGATACGTTCTCTATCAAAGATTAGATGCTGGATAACAACAAACGGTCAGTTGCTCACTAGTGCTTACACGAGAGGGACACTTCACCTGAGAAAACCCCGCCTGTCCCTTGGCAAGGACAGGTTAAAGTCACTATTGCTATTTCTCTTAGACCTGTTGGGAAGGGCTTTTAATGCCACTGATCACTAAATGTCACCAAACGTCCCTGGAAGCCTTTGGACAAGACTGCTAAAGGCTAATTAGAATGGAGTTCATCTCCTGACTTGATTATGTTCCTTTTCTCCCCTAGATGTTGCACCAATGTAAAGCATTTGCTGAAGTTACTTCTGTTCCTCAAAAGCAAACTCCTTACCACGGCTTCTGTCCATGCCTGAAGAACGATATATAATCCCACCTCCCAGCTACGCCCAAAGCAAACAAACCTTCTCTTGTGTTTCTTTATTGCTTGCAGTCCTTTTATTCACTAGATCCTCCTTCTCCTGCTGCAGTTGTTCTAAATTTGCATTCAGAGGAAACACCTGTTCTTTGGCTTCCTGGAAAGCAGTTGGAGAAAGTTCTTTTATTTTCTCCTTCTGCTAAGTATCAACAGTTTTTCAAGTGGCAAAAATAATCACGTGGTTACTTTTTTTGGTTTGTTTGTTTTGTCAGCATATTAAAATAGAAAATGGGAAATTATGTATCAATAAAGTCCCAGAAATTCCCAAAGATACGAAAAAGCAGAACGGGATAAACATTTGAAAACACATCTTATTTCCTGGATTAAAGATGGCGTTAAATAGAACAAGATTTTTTTTTCCCCCAAGACATCAAAGTTCAGGGCTGAAAATGAAGAGTATTTCCTACCCTGATCTCTCTGCAGAGGGACTGAACCTCGGTGGTTAATTCCACTGTTTGCTCCTCCAGCTGTCGACGACGCTGCATGCTGCTGGAAATCTGAAGCCTCTCTGCTTTAAGCTCATTAACTGTACTCTTCAGCTGCTGAATCTGATTTTGCTGGTCTTGTTTGAGTCTTTGATTTAACTCAATTTTACTAGTCACTGCACATGAAAACAAAAATGCAGAGTGAAGCAGTCAGTCTGTTATTAAAAGCATTTGTTGTCTTCCTTATGAAAATTTTACTCTGAATGAATCTGGTACGATATCCCCAAATCCAACTGAACTACTAGAATATGGTTATTTCAGAATGAAAACTAAGTAAACCCAAGTTCACATTTTTAATGGCAGCAAGCCATGAAATGAAAACATGAAATGAAAACGAAATTAAATGAATACATGAAATGCCAGTTTGGTTTGACCTACCTGTATCCCACAGGTGCTTTTTCTCTTGTTTTTCATGGCTTACTTGTAGAACAGTTCTGCTTAAATCGACCCCTAGCAGCTTAGCCTCCTGCTGGGCAATCTTGCGTTCAACATCCCTAATGTCAGTCTGAAAGTATGAGGAAAAGTACTATTAATATCGGTGTTTAACAATGTCTTTTTTTACCTTTGGCACACAAGAACAAGCTTGGGGCTTGAGGTGCACATGATTTGAGACCTTCAAATCTCCCTCCTCTGCTGGAGCAGTGTTGAAAAACACTTTGGTGTGCCCGCGATCACGCTCAAGTTCTGAATTATACCTCCTTTCAGTATAGCAGGGAATTGAATCAGAACTCAAGGGACTCTGTGGTCCTCAGAAGAAACAATCTTGAGGTTTTATTAGTACTAAGATCACCCACGTTATGTTGTCTTTTCAAGTATTTTTACTCTGCTCCAAAAGTCTTAACGCCTCAAAGTTTGGTCATATTATTCAATAACTACATATTTAAACGTTAGCAAATGAGTATCATTTGATATATTAAAAGAAGCTGTCAGAGCATACCTGGTACCTTTCCATTAGCGTGATATCCTGTAAACATGCTTTGGCACCGTCCTCCTCAGACAGAGCCGCCTGCAAGAGCAACGTCTGCTCTTCTATCTCGCCCTTCAGGGCTGTCAAATCCTTGTTTGCATTCTGTATCTTGCTCCTCAAGTTCGGTATGTCCCTATCTTGGAGTTCAGCTACAGTTTGCCTTAAATAAAACACAAATCCGTAAAACTTCCTTTGTCAAAACCAGCAGTGTAAGTTCAATGCATTCAGGATCACAAAATCTGTGACACGACTTAATAGCGGAAGACTAAATTTAGCCAGAATAGTATCCCCTTAACCTTGCCCACGTTCAGCTAACCTGAAGTTATCTACCCAGCTAAGGTAACAGATCCCTCATTTTAGACAGGTGAGACGAAACGAATTAGCAAACAAAATCTCTTGGTTTTTAACTTAATTGCAGCAAGAGCTCAGGAGAGGCTCTAAATGCGCTGTACAGGAGTGCCCTCTGGTGAAGGGAAGCTCCACCCTCCAACACATCCTCTCCAAATTCTCTCAGAACAATGGTCTCCAAGTTTCTCGAGCCTGGAGCCTCTTCACCTACTGGCAGAAATCCTCATATCCAACTCTTACTTTAAATGCTCTTCATACACTAAGGACACGACTAACAAAAACTCTTTAGGGTCAGTGTTTGTTTATGTTTTGGAGGGCGGCAACAACCAAAAAAGACTGGCTAGTATTTTCATAGCTTGAAAAACACAGACTAACTCAGAATTTGGAAAATGCTGTGGGCACCTATTCTGAATTTGTTAATGAGCTACATGTTGTAGTAACCTGCAAGCACAAAAAAACCCCTAACAAAACCAAAACTCAACAAATTTAAACACTCAAGGAAATACAAATGGTATTGGGAATCTGCTCCAAAATCCACAGAAGCCTTTCTAGAACATCGTAACTCAGACAAAACTGCCAGAAAAAAAAACTACTGTCAAAGGAGAAATAAATCAAGACATTATAGAAGGGCGTTTAATATGCGTTCAGCTCCCACTCGGTCTCTACAAATCTTCATTTCAGGGTTTTTAGGAAATGTACTTAAGGTGGTGTGGTAGGAAAAAACATCTTGGTAACAACAAAACCAGCCTGTCCATTTTAAATTACAATGAGAAATAACAAGGAAGGGAACGGTCTCTGTAGAGTGCAAATAACCAGGAGGAAGATAAGTATATAACCACTTTTTCTGCCTCACTCATATGAGAAGCCCCAAAGGACAAGAAAAACCAAAAATAGAAAACAAAGCCCAAAGGAGCAGAGAACAAATGGTAGCAAAATATTCATCACAACAATGAGATTGTTTAATGAATCAACCAGCCCTAAAATAAAGCCTCCTTGATGTCTGCATAACTTTTAATAATCGAAAGCCAAGCCTTCGAAAGCAAACAGCTTGCAGCAATACGGCTGTAAGTACTTTACCTCAGTGGTTTCAGACTCATCATTTCATCACGCTTTTTCTCTTTTCTTTTAAGTTCGGACTCTGTTGACTTCAGTTTATCCGGAGCAAGGCGCAGCTTAGACTGCAGGTCACTGATGACATCTTGCAGCTCAGTCTCCGTTTGAAAAACTCTTTGACAAACAGGACAACACGACTGGTTCTCCTCTGTCAGCTGTGTAATGAACTGGGAATAAACGGCGGTGGCTCCGGCAAGCACAGCTGGTTTAAGACGAAAGAGAAGACTTTATGTGGAATAAGCAGTGATAACCAGATCTGACCCAGGTGTCTATTCACCATCCATGGAGACAAATGATAACCCACTAAATCACAAAGGCAGGAAACTGAAATCACCGAATCCCAGCATGGTGGGGGTGGGAAGGGACCTCTGGGGCTCCTCTGGTGCCACCCCTCTGCTCCAGCAGGGTCACCCCGAGCAGGGGGCCCAGCATCGCAGTGTCCAGGCGCCCTTGGAATCTCTGCACACAAGGAGACTCCACAACCTCTCTGGGCAGCCTGGGCCAGGCTCCAACACCCTCCCCCCAAACAAGTTGCTCCTCCTGCTCAGCTGGAACCTCCTGGCTTCCAGTTGGTGCCCGCTGCCCCTTGGCCTGGCGCTGGGCACCCCTGAGCAGAGTCTGGCCCCAGCCTCTTGCCCCCCGCGGGCCCTTGAGCTCTTGCTCAGCATTGCTCAGCTCCCCTCTCAGGCTGCTCTTCTCCAGCTCCACAGCCCCAGGGCTCTCAGCCTTACTCAAACATCTCCTTAGCTTTTCAAAGGTCTCACACAGAGGAAGCCAAAGCAGACAGTTCATTTACACATAACAAGAGAATTAACGGAAAGAAAACCACTTATCCTGCTGAAGTGTCAAACACAAATAAAAAAGTAATGAAGATAAGGAAAACTTGTTAAAAAATCAGTAATCATCTCTTTTTAGCTGTTTTCTGTGCTGTTTGTGCTGCATAAGCAACAGTCTCAGGAGCTGTGACTTGTATTTGAAACAAGTTTAGGTAAAACAGCAGAGCTATGTGTGAACTTACCAAAGCAGAGCTACGTATGAACTTACCTCGCTGTTTTGAACTTTTTTCAATGTCATCCTGAAGTTTGCTCAGATCACTGTCAAAATCTTGGCTTCCACAAACATTAAAAAGTTGTGCTTCGTGAAGGTTCAACTGAGCTTCTTTTTTTCTCAGCTCATTAGTGGCGTACGTCTTATCATATTCAGCCGATGCCAGTCGTTTGCTGAAATATCAAGGCACAAACTCTTTTACTACAAAAAGACAGACTTCAGCTGTTTGAGTAAAACCAAAGGCACGGCAAGTTAATCTGCAATGGGTTTGTTTGACAAATGTTTTTTCAGGAAATCTATAGCATCCACTTCTTTCTTATTAACCTAAAAGCAGCATAAAGCATTTAATTTTAATCCCCTTAGTATAAACAACTAGGGATGTTCCAGAGCAATATTTTGCTCTCAGCTTTTAGCGCTGCCTCTGATGTACCACAAATGCTGTGATTTTATTACCTACCACCAAGTGCATCACCTCTGCCTTACCCAAATGCTGCAGAGTGCCTTGACTTCGCAGATACCTAAATAACCACTGACGAAATAAACTAGCGAGTATGTTAGGCATATTAAACTTTCCAACATTTAAGTTCAGAATTACATAAATACGTATGGAGACCTAATAAATTAAATAAATACCTACTTGAGGTCAGCAAGATTATCCCTCGTCTGATTAATGTTTCTATTTTTACTGTAGAGCCAGTCTTCAAGTTGGTTTTTATTCGGAAAGTATCCCAACAGTGATGTCAGTTCATCAGAATGCCTTGATTTTACTTTCCTAATCTGTTCTTCTTTGTCTGCCTGGGGAAATGAAGCATTTAAAATTAGTTTTTTGCCCACCTTCCAGTTTTTCTCACTCAGGGCATTCATGGAGTCAGTGGCTTCTGTGAAGTCAGACAGAAGCTTCACATGTGAGTGTTGATAAACACCTGAAAAATACACAGAACTTGAAGGGACTGTATTCATTTCACATCCCTCTCTCATGAGATGACAGAAAAATTACTTTATCTTTCTTTAGCATCTCCATCTGGGTAATCGTCGTGGTGTGTAGGTTCAGCTGTTCCATCTCTTGATCCAACTTCCTAAGAGCTTTGTCCAGGTTTATTTTCTCATTTTGCAGAGTCCGTACTTCCACTTCGAGCGTTTCTACGTTGCTGTTCCTCTCAGCCTTCTCCAGCTCATGTTCCTAAACAAAAAAAAATAAATCAAAAACCCAATCAACCAAATAATATTTCGTCGGAAGAAACGCTTATAACCAACCTGCCCACCTCACAGACAAGTTCTCTGGTAAAATGTAGGTAGTGTAGCGCTTCAGGTCATATTTTTCTGCCAAAAGTTTTTACTTCAAGCTTTTATAAAATTTTCAGTTACGTTAACTTACCGTCTTGGCAATCTCCTGATCCAACTCCATAATCCTGCCTGAAAACCCCTCCAGCTGCTGCAATTCTTGTTTTACATTCTTCAGCTCAGCCTGTTTCTTAATTTGAATGTCCGATTTCAGGTCAATGGTTCTCTCTAATCCAGTTTTCTTGTCTCTTATTTCCTCTATCTCTTTTTGTTTCATTGCTTCTTTCCGTGCAAA
The DNA here is from genome assembly GCA_013389965.1 of Todus mexicanus. Classification (NCBI taxonomy): domain Eukaryota; kingdom Metazoa; phylum Chordata; class Aves; order Coraciiformes; family Todidae; genus Todus; species Todus mexicanus. The sequence continues at coordinate 48,385 of WEIS01023901.1, read as the reverse complement.
TTCTCTCTGGAAGAAGTCAGCAAAAATATACTCTTTTTTTTTTTCATAGGAAAACAACATTTTTAAACACTTCCTCATGCCAGCTCGCAAATATTCACCATTGTAGTACAAGACATGGACATATTCGGATAACCAGACCTTGTCAACAACGTTCTGCTGCAATGTTTTCTTCGGATTTGCAGATGCATTGTATCAGTAGGGCTCTGGGAAAGCAACTCCACTTGAAGATGACTTCAACAAGAAGTTGCTTGTTTTTAAACCAGTTGCCCAGTGTAATTCTTCCTCAGGCTTTTTACATTGTCAGTGATCCACCTGCACGAGAGGGCTGCTGAAGAAAACCTACCTGAAGAACTGCCTGCTCAAGAGCTTTGGTAAGTCAGATCACTTGATCACCACTCTGAGCTCCAAAACTAAAAGATTCAGGCAACCCATAATAAAGAATTATAGGAGAAAAAAAAAAATGGCTTCAGCTCCACGCCCGCCTCAACATTCTTCCCCCCAGCACCATAAGGACATATATGGACTGATAACACCCTACTAACCAATACTACCTACACTACTAAACCAGGAAAACTCCTACCATCATTTGATCCACAGCTTCCGCATCTCTGTCCTGCTTCTTCTTCAACAACACGTGGAAGTTGCTAACATGCCTCTCATTAAAAGGTGCTCGCTCAAAACCATCGATTTCCAGCTGCGCTGCCAGAGACTGAATTAGCGAATCCCTCTGCGCGATGTGTTCTTGGTGACGATCTGCTTGCAGCTGAAGACGACCTTCATGGAAAGAAAACGTGACATGGAACGCTCAAAATCTGAGGCAGAAGGTGCATTTGGGATCCAAAGTCAGTCGCGATTTTCCTGAAGTCCTTGAAGTATTTTTAAACGACACAAAAAGCTCCAGAGTAAAAACAAACAGTAGTTTGAGAAGTTGCTATCTCAGGTAACTGAACTTTTATTGATTAAATAAACCAAGGATTTAAAAGAAAGCCTCTTAAACCACTCAAAACGTTACTCTGACAAATATAAACAAAGCCCAAATGTACTTTATGTCAGTGTGTATTTTGTGTCCCAGCTACTACAGCTTTACTGGAATTCCCATAGTCCATCAAAAAGAGAACAGGCAATACATGAAGGAATATTATCCCAAAGGCCTCTGACTAGTCCCCAGCTGTCACCAGAAGCACTGAGTGTGCCACACGGTCAGCTTTCACTTTTTTTCTTGATTAAAACATGCTTGCACCATCACATCTGGTTAGCAGGGATCTCACCACCTAAAGAAAGTACGAGCAGAAGGATGCTCAGTCCTGTCCACTTGTGAGTCTCGCACGACACTGTGCAGCTGACCCCAAACTCATACACGTTTTAGAGGGTTTGCCCAGTTGAAACCCCTTCAGTTCTTATCAACAGTTCCATCTGAGATCTTAATTACAGGAAATAATAAGTACAAGGTTATAGTTGAAGTCTAAAATACCTCTTTCAATAAGCAGCTCTGACTTCTCGCTGTTAAACCTCTGACATTCTTTAGTGGCTCGGTCTAATTCCCGCTTGCAGTCTGACAGCCTGTTCTCCTTCTCCTTCACTGTTCTCTGGTGGTTCTCGTATCTGTCCTTCAGTTGCTCATCTGTTCCCTGAAAAACCTGTGCAGCAAATACGATAAAGCTAGCTTCATAACTACATTTATAGACTAATTAGTGATGTTTTAATACAGGAGAGGTTTTACCATAACAGAATTCAAGAAGACATAAACACCTCCCACGAAGAATTTCTACATTAAGAAAAACTAAACATGCTACAAGCAACACTGGGAATATAAAATCTATTTTTCTTAGGCTGATAAATCAATCTAAATTTTAACTACTTCAGGATTTCTTTCCATTTTCCAAAATGGTTTTAAAAGCCTTGCCACACTCCAGACAGGTGACTGACAATTATTTCTTATTTTAAGAGAAAGAAATCAAAAATCTCTGGGGAGATGAATAATATTAATGTCAGGAGTCATCCGGGACTGGTCAAAACAAGCGCTGGCTATCCCTGACATACAGTGAGAGTTTGGTATTTTCATTACCACAGAGTATCATTACCAGGAATTACCACTTTTATAAAAGCTTCTGTCAGTATTTGCCTTCCTGGTGCCTTCCAGTATTTGCTTTCCTTATGGTAGAGGCAAAAGCCATGACAAGCAATTTAAGCCAAATGACACAAGAGACTGATACAGCTTTGAGCCATGTTTGCAATATATGGTAATGTCAAGCGAGCTGCATGGGTTACGAAAACGTTCTTCACCAACATCTGGTGCGTAATCAAAGATATACTTAGTTCACTGGGTAGCAAAAGACAGACTGGTTCTCCAGTGGAAAGGATGGCGGGACGGGATTTAAAAGGCAACCTTTTCCATCTTCTGTTGCAAGTCCTGATTATCCTTCTCCATCTGCTTCCTCCTGCTCTCCAGGGCTTTCGCGTCATTGTCCAGCCTCACTACTTTCATGAGATTCTGTTCAACTGCAGCCAGAGAACTCTGCAAGGGAAAGAACGCCCTAAAGAAAATATCTCACCAGCTTCTCAATCCCACAATCGATTGCTCTATGCAATATTAGCCTGAGTGTAAAACCTCCAGATAACATAACACAACAGGGCGAGATTTTCAAGAAATTCATCCAGCTTTCTCATTGTCCCTGGTTCTTTAGTACTTCTGTATTGGTTTGCATTAAAGTTTTAAGATAATCATCACCCAAATTACCTTCAGAGGTTCAAGCTGATTCTCAATAGATTTGACATTGTCCTTTGAAGCCGCCAGCTGAGCCTCCCTGTTGCTCAGATGATCCTGGATTTCCTGCGCCTTCTCTTTATTCTGTTTCAGGTATTTCAGTTCTGTCTGACACTCTTTTACTTTCGAGCTTTGTTTCATTCGTACCTGACGGAGAGTTTCGAGTGCTTTAATGTACCTTTAAGGGAGACAAAATTTCAGATCCTATTGGCAATGCAGCAACACCAATGTATGAAACAACGCCTTAGATGTTTTCATTAACACTCACGTTACTAGAGAAGACATTTCTTACTTAGTATTTTATTACAGTAAAGAGAAAAACCTTGTTGCTGAGAAGATCTCATCAAATTTTTGTTTCAGAGCCTTCCCTTCACTTAAGGGCCAGTTGGATTCTTCTTGGTGGCAGAAAATGACGTTGTTTATCACCGACTTGGACACACCAAGGGCACCGATCATCTCACGATCGATTTCCGCACACTTGGAACTCAGGCTGACCTTCTCGCCGTGCCTGCTAGTAAAGAAAACCCCAAAGAAGTTACTAGCAAATTGTTTTAAAAGCAAACTGCATTTCAAACTATACAATCTCACTGCGATGTAGCGAGTAACAATTCTTACGCATATAATTACCACGTGCAACGCGTGCATTTAAACTCTTGCTACTTGTAGTCGATTACATCTTTTAAACTTAAGCCGAACCACCAGAGGGAGTAAAAACGATCCCAAATGAAGGGAACGCACTATAAATAGCAGCGATCAGAGTTAACCACAGGCAAACAATGATCTGAAACTGAAGATGGTGCTAAAGGAAGTGAAGCCTCCATGCTCCACACAGTGCTACTTTCAAACCATATTGTTGTTAACACAGTTTTCAAATAAATGCAGGCTAACAGATCTACGTAGCTCTGAAAAGCAGTGGCTATCAAATGCAGGATTTTTGAATCAACTAATAGATAGTGATGAAACTAAATAACTTTAATCCAAGAGCACTTGTAGCTGCTCTAAGGAATACATTAGGACGTTTTCTCTTACTCATAAAAATGCACAAACCCCAAACCGCTCTTCATGTCAAAGTAAGAAAAAAAACCTTGGCAACTTACTTTGTCCTCGTAATGACAGCTTCAAGCGTTTTAAATTCTGCTTTCTTGCCTTTCTGGGAACAGAGCATGGATCGCTGGACAGCCACGAGCTCTCCGTTTACATCTCGAAACTGTAATCGAATCTGAGCTCTGACATCTGTTTCATTGGCCATCTTTAGTATAAACAAAACAAAAGAGTAAGGGAAATTCTGCTCAACATCCAAATGAATCTGTGCCTTCCTAGTTGAGGGTCATCTTCTCATCTCCCTCTCTCTCTGCTTTTCCTTGAAACAATACGGGCAGCTCATGTCTGTCTAGAACCTGAGCATCGCCGTTTTCAGCACAACCCTGAGCGAAGTATTTTACTAACACACGTTACATAAAATCACTACGACTTTTACCTTTGGATCGTGAACAAAGGAGTTTCCTTTGGTGCCAGGAGGAAAATCGCCGGTGGATATATATTTGAGACATTCAATAATCGTCTATGGAAACAGAAATAAGCATACAGTTGTAATGGCAATTCAGAGTAAACAAGACAGGCTACACACAAACCCAGAGGAACAGCCCAAATATTTATAAATTACTTGAATACATAAGGAGAGAGCAGTAACATCTTAGTTCTTGAGTACCATGAGAACACAGTACTTTGTAAAATTTGTTTTAGCCAGGATCTGCATCAATTTCCTATGAAAAACATCAACCAGTGCTCTGCAAAATCCACGTGTGAAAAGAGATCTCGTATTGCAAACCCCCACAATATTCACAATGAACAGTAAGATCTTTGCAGTGTTAACAACTTTCTCTACAGATCATTACTCAAATTTTGAGGCCTTTCGGGCTTACAGCTCCAAACCAAACACATAGCGAGCTTTACCGTTTTCCCTGCACCGTTTGGTCCCACCAAAACAGTTAATGGACTAAGGAAAGTGATGATTTGCTTGTCTTTATCCTCTACCCCAAAACTCCTCACTCCGAGGATACTCATTTTCTCAATCTTCGACATTTCTGTAGAACTTGCTCTCTTCCAGAGCCAGAATCTTAAACGTTATAAATCCCGTAGAGTAAAGCTTCTTGAAAAATCTAGAAGGCAGAAATCACAACATGTCACTGGAAGCTGACAACATATCTGTGAAAGCACAAAATACTATGACGACTTTTAGAAACGCCACTAAGGCTCTTCAGTTAAGGCTCAAGAATTGAACGTATGAAGGAAAAACTCTCATCTGTTTTAAGAAGCTAATCAGCTCCAGGTTAAGGGAAGTGCCACGCTTTATCATTAAACCAAAAGCAGTGGCCCAAACATTCTTCGCCTCTCAAACCCCATTGCTTTATTGCCATACGAACTTTGCCACTACCAGTTTCTCCCATTTCTGCATTCGAATTGAGCTGGGACATCCTCCATTCCTCTGTCCTGACATGGAAGGGGGGAAAAAAATCCCACAACCAGGAGACTCCACAGGCCATGGCAGCAGGCCCCAGGGGCTGTGCAGGGCTTGGAGAACTGATGGAAGCAGCTCCTACCTCAGGGAGAAGCTTGCTGCTCCTTGGTAAATATGTGTCTTTCAGGCATCTATTTCTGGGTATTTACTATGGAGCAAAACTAGAGCTGGGTAGATTCAGATTACCCATCAGGAAGAAGTTCTTCCCTATGAGGGTGGTGAGACCCAGGCCCAGGTTGCCCAGGGAGGTGGTAGAAACCCCAGCGCTGGAAGCCTTTAAGGCCAGGCTGGATGGGGCTCTGAGCAACCTGCTCTAGCGGGAGGCGTCCCTGCCCATGGCACGGGGGTTGGAATGGGATGATCTTGGAGGTCCCTTCCAACCCTGACAATTCTATGATACTATGAATTTGACGATTCTATTTCAGCCGTGCCCAACGAGCCTTTCCTCTCAGGGCTCTCCCCATGGCCCTCGTCTCCTCTCAGGGCTCTCCCTGTTCCATCCCAGTCCCCTCAGGGCTCTCCTCTCTCCCCTCACGGCTCTCCCAGTCCCCTAAGAGTCTCCCCTCAGATCTCTCCCAGTCCCGTAAGGGTTTCCCCTCAGGGCTCTCACAGCCCTCTCAGGGCTTTCCTCTCTCCCCTCAGGGTTTCCCCTTTCCCCTCAGGGCTCTCACAGCCCTCTCAGGGCTCTCCCCTCCGATCTCTCCCCTCAGGGTTCTCCCGGTCCCGGCGCTGCCCGGCCATGGCTGCGGGGAGGGGGGAAGGCAGCAGCGGAGGCAGCGTCGCCGCGTCCCGGGTTGCAAAGGGCATTTCCCGCAGAATCCCCGTTACCGGGGCAGGGTGGGCAGCGGGACTTCCCCGTCCTGCGAGCGGGGGTGGACATTTTCCAAGGGAGAGGCGATAGCAGCAGCAGCACCACCGCCGGTGGCGGCGGCGGCGTGGGGGCGGCCCCTGCCCCGCTGCTGCCGCTGCCCGACCACCCCCCGAGCTGAGCCGAGCCCTGAGCTGAGCTTTGCTGAGCCTCAGCCGCCGCCTCCCCGTCCCCATCCCGGTCACCTCCTCTCGCCGTCCCGCTCCCCGGCAGCCCCCGCGGCCTCTGCTCCGCCCCGGCAGTGGCGGGGCCCGCCCCGGCCTCTGGCCCTTCCCCTTCCCCTTGGCTCCTGCGCTTCGTAAACGCGGGTTGAGATCACAGGATCACAACGTGTTAAATCCAGTCCCCCCCCTCCCCTCCATTGCCGGGGCAGGATCACCCAGACCAAGTCCCACAGGAACTCGTCCAGGCGGCTTTGAAACGTCTCCNTGCAAAAGTCTACACTTGCCATTAAAGATCATCTGGTTCCATGGGCAGGGATGCCTCCTGCTAGAGCAGGTTGATCAAACTCTGCAGTTAGCAAACTCTGCAGTTATCAGCCTTTCAGAGTCTATAAATCCATGAATGTGAAAGTCTGAACATAAAAGGCTGAGGAGCAGAAGGGACTCACCTGAGTCGGTGTCTCCAGCCTCTTGCAAGGTGTGTTACTGTGTCACCCCTTCTGGAAATCTGTCAACGCTTCTTTATAGAACTGGTTGGAATGTTAAGTAAAAGAACAAGCAGTGGTTACAAACTTTTATATTTCCAGCCTAAATGCCTGGTGACCAGAGTGCTCCTTGTTTGAATTTGCCTGAATGTTGTCTTATATCTAAGATACCTTTTTCCTGCTCTTATCTCCCAGTCTGTTTATAGACTGCACATATTCTCTTATTTGCTTTTGCAGATGATCAAGCCAAGCTCTTCCACTGTCTGAGTTCTTTGGTCAGCTGGTTAACATCAATGACGGTAGAACACAGACTACATCTTTCGGCCATTCATTACTTACCTCCTTCAGCCTATTAACTTTCCTTTTCAATGCAACCTCACGTAGCCCAGTATCTATTTACCTGCCTTAATACTTTAACTTCTTCTCCAGATTAACCAGTCCGTAATTGTTTGACATGGTGCTTTATAAAACCCCAGATACCTGGGATCCTTGTCTGCTTATAGGATGAACTCTTATTAGACAAGGATATCTGGTCACTCTGGCATGGCACATCCTCAGCAATCAGTGTCATAGCATTTACTTCTATGTCTGCAACACGTATTTCTTTCCAAACTTGCTCTAAAGGCCACCGCAGCAGAAGAGTTGTCACTCGCCCAAGTTGCTTTTTACGTGTAACTGTATGCACCACTGTACACTGAATGTAGATTTTATCATCCCCTGATCTGAAGACACCATTCAACTCCAGGTCAGGCCTGGAGGAACACCAGATACTGGACTGTCTCCCCTAGAGCTGCTGACCCAGCCAAATCATTTCACCTCCCTTCTCATTTCTTTGCAGTCCACCCTGTTATCTCCAATGCTGCTTGTCACTCACTCCACTGCTTATCTCGCAATATCTTCTATCAGTATTTGTCCTCCGCCTGCCCATCTTTCCTTACCACTTTTTTTAACCGCTATGATATCTTCATTTACCTGATTTTTTAATTCCTACGCGCTGTCAGTTCTGATTTCATTTGACCCTATGGACACAAGGTCTGACAGATAAGATATTTGCATTCAGCTGGGAAACGGCAGGTTACATATCAACCTCATTTGTTTCTACTGCAGCTGAGTGCATGGCCTTTCACTGGGAGACACTTATCCCAGGTTGCCTTCATACATTTTTTCCATTCTACTCCCACGTACCTCCTTGTAATGTCACAAGTCTTTCTTTACTCAAATTTGGCAAGACTCATTGAGACTGTGCTACAAAGAACCGCCACAGTTCTATCCATGGATGATGGACACAATTGTTTCATTATTAAGAATCATGTGCATCTTGTTCCTCTCCCAAGTGATACCTGGGTGATGTGTCACCACGGCCATGACCAGTCTGGGGCAAAATTTATCATTTTCTCAAAACGAACTAAGACATGACTGGTGATTTAGATGCTGGTGACAGCCCCGAAAGATTAGATTATTGGCCAATAGAGCAAGAAACATTCACTCCTTTAATTCCTGTTAAATATAACAAAATACATACTCTATTATAGGATAGACATGCTAACATCTATACTAACTTTTTAAAAAAAAACCCTACCACTGTTTTTGAAATCTAACAAAGTGTTTGTTTTATATCCATGCTGTAGGAAAGGGAAGCCTTTCAGAAGATCTGCTCTTCTTCTGCCTAGATTCTTGTAGGGGCTTTTTATCCCTCTTTGGATGTGCTGTGACAATAGGATGCTTTGTGAGCCCAGCATTACCGGTGGCCTGCCTTAATACTTTAACTTGGATCAAAAGATCCTTTCAAGATTTTTTTTTTTTTTTAAACTTCTAACTATACTTCTCTTGCTGAATTTTAGGACAAGACTAAGTATTTTAATAGTTAAAAAAAAATCGGTAAAAGTTTAGCGTAGCAGTGTTTCCAATGTGACTTAAAGAGATCTGTTCATAAAATTACACATCGGGAAATTAATCATTTGATGGGCACAAGGCATCCTTCGTTTCTGTGGCTCTCACGTAGATAGCTGTGGAAAACCAGATGACTCTTCACACATTGTTGAGCGATTTGTCCAGTTATGCTGGAAAATTGTAACCTTTTGATGGGTGACTGTTACCCTCTCAACAAGCCCTGGCCAGTCATCTGAAAGTAGTCGTTAGCCATTTAGAAGCGCTTCAGTATCTTTCGATATATAGAGTTTTTCCACTAGCGCTGAGGGCCAAGGTTCTCACTTCATGCCAGGGCTGCTCATTTCTGCCATTAATACCAACCGTGGCTGTTGCTAATTAAACCCGTGCTCTTCCCAGCTACATATCTTATGTTGGATTTCCCACAAGAGCACAGATGATGGAGGAAGGCTATAAGAAGCCAAGCGGGTTAAGTGGTGATACGGTCTGTGGATGTCTAAGAACTTGCTCTTGCTTTACACTATGCCTAGAACTGCAGTTGATGTTAGAAAAATCCTATTGAACAAAGGATGTCATAGTACCGAGTGAAATGTAAGAACAACTTGGGTTTTCAGATCTCCATCTATCTGATTACGTGATGCATGGGTAAGAATAGAACCACATGAAGATGTGTGTTATACAAGGAATACTCCCATTTCCTGTGATGAGTTTTTGATATCATGTAAGAAAACGACATCTCTTATCTACCAAGGTATTTTCCACTTATTTGATGTCAAAGGGAAGGAAACCCCCAACCTGCCCCCACTGAGGCATCCCACAGTGCTTGTAATAATTCACACTAGCTCTTGTGCCTTTTCCTACATGAGAAAACTTTCCCTTTGATTGAATATTCAAGGTGTACATGAGTATATATATAAGCAGCATGCGGTTTCGAAAAGCCATAAATCAAACGTGGCTTTCCTGGAAGCAAAAATGCTGTTGCTCTGTATCTTCTTCTTGAGTAGTTGCTTATCAGGCTCAACAGGCAGCGCAATAGAAGAATTTCAAGTCAACTTCAAGGCGCTAGTGAATCTGGCAAGCAAGGAGGTGGGTCATTATCTTTTCTTCTTCATTTACTACAGGTTTGGGGTTTTTTTGTCAGCACTCTAAAATCGAGCCTGGGCTAGTTTAAGCTCTAGTTTTTGTGTGTGTTTTGTTTAACTCGCAATACTGAAGGTGCTGCATGTCAACAATGCCTCAGAAGCAGGCACTGCAATTGTTTCTCCAAAGGAAGTGCAGAAATAGAAAACCTGATGAAGATGATAGCAGTTTGAGATGATTAAAAATGTGGTAGCCACGTAGAAAAGAAATACCTTCTAAAACTATTTTCTTTCTTGCAATTTTAGACCTTCCTTCCAGTACCTGTTGGGAAATTTCAGGTAAGACTTTTAAAGCTTCTTTATTACTGCCTCTGTTAATTGTTTGAAGAACGATGATGCTTTGTGGCAGATCTTGAGAGAGAGTTAGACTATTAAAAGAAGACCAGATCTCGCGAAAACAGAATATACGTGCTAGCAATATGTTCTTGAGCAGCTCCATCAAATTCAATCAAGTTCCTTCTGTGCAGAAAGTTATGGAAATAAAGAACCAATCCCGAGACCAAGGTCTCTGCCTTCAGTAGGAACAAGACCAAGTCTCGATCTCAGCAGTTTTTGCAGAGAGCTTAATCCTGAGGCTGTTGTCAACATGACTATGTGAGGTGCAGACCCTGAGCGTGACCTGCTGTCATTTAGAGCGGGACGTGGTGAATATGGTCAGTACCGGAAAGGCTAAAATGTTCTTACCTTGTGGCAGACGGACAGGTCGAGCGTTACAAAGCGTAATGGAGTTTGTCTCCGAAGGAAGCCGTCTGCAGCCATGACTGGTCACCACAGACAGCCTCATTGAGTGGTGGTTTGCAGCCTGTGATCTGCAGATTTCTCCGGCTGTGAACTGATAAAAGGTTCAAGAAAGATAATTAAGAAGCAGCAGCGTGATCTCGGGAAGCCTTGTCTCTAGAGGAAAAAGTGTTTAGAGGATGCAACTTTAAAGATGGTGAAGAGCAGCGCTTTAGAAGGAGAAGACGTTGGTGCTTCTGTCCTGCATGGGGACGGTGGCTGGGAAAGGCAATTAGCAGATCTAATCTCCTTGAGCTATGGCTACTCAGCATGATTTTGATAAAACCGCAACCCCAGCAGACTTTAATCCTCTTTTACAAATCTTTTCCCTGGTTTTCCTTTATAGTGATTGGGTTTGATGCTTGTTTTTTCTCCTGCTGTAGATTTTATCAAATCCCAGAAAACAGGGGAGCCCCCCTCCCCTTTCCCTAAATGTACAGAAATAGAGCAGACAATAGGTAATTCCTGTTTCTGCTCCTCATGCAATTATTGAAATCAATGAAAGATAAAATTAACTAATTCGGCAGAATATAATTTTGCTGTTGTTTGATATCTGTTTTTTAGTGCAACCATGTTCCCTGTCAGCTCGAAAGAACCATGGAAAGGCTGAAAGTCTACTTTGAGAATGACCAGATGAGAACACAAGTTTCTCTGATGGAGAAAAACATGATCCGCATAATATCAACTTTAAAAAAAGCACACACAGTAAGTTCCTTGTCAGTTATTTGCAGTGATTAGGCAGGTAAAGATGTGAAATTACTGTGAATGGGTGGCCCATTTGTTTTCAGAATGTATGAAATGAAACATCTCAGCATCCTGGTCAGCTAAAGTCAATAGCAAAATTTTGATGCTGTCCCCTCTTAATTTCACAGTGTTGAGCTCTGCAATGGTTTTATAGAAAATACCCAAAATTCGTAGAGTTTGGATAGAAGTTACAGGTTTTTAAAAGATGCGTTACCCTTAAACAAATCTTGGACTTGTAAGCTGAGAAATCAGTAAGAGAAGGCTCTAAGCCACATCTCAGTGAGCATAGTCAGCCCAGAGGAAGAACTTAACGATTCCCAGCAGTCTTCTCTCTGTTCATTTGTGAAGATCTATCTTTCCTTCTGATTAAATATCGCCTTGGACAACCACCAACAACTCTGCAGCAATATCCTCTTAATTCTCTCCCTTCTTCTCACTATTAACTGTCATCGTTATTATTCTAGAGACCTGAGAAAGACAGTTCCTGCCCGATGGCCGAGATGTCCCTGCGGAAAGCCCTGAAGCGCTACCGGAGGTTCTTTCAAAAGCTGCACGAGAAGTGCTAGAAACCCTGTGGTGGGTGCTGGCACCCAGCAACTCGGAGACATCTTGTACCCAACACTAGAGCCGGTTCGTACTGCAGAGCTTCCAGGGAGAGACAGCACAACACCACCGTGAATGTTTTGTACACGTATTATCAGATATTTATCTCTTCTTGCAAGTATCAACGTATTTATTTAACTTATAGAGAGCCTTTTTATTTGTACAGAGCCCTAACGTTCAAAGTGATAATAAATAAAAGAACTTGAAATAGTTAATTCTGTTGTGAGGTGTGTGCACGTGTCAAGGCTCGAATAAATCTGAAATGCAGATTAGAAGGCAGGTCCATCAATGTGCCCTCCTGCAGACATTTGTCACATTGGCAGAATATTTTCCAAAGGCAGGAGAAGAAGAAATGAGAACAGGCTGTCTTTTAAAAATGTGCATAATTGTTTGAAATCAACGTGTTCTCCTGAAATTCTACAACACAACTGGAGCTCAGTATGCCTGCATGATACACATTCTGTATTTAACATTAATTGCAACGGCGGGTCACGTCGATTTTAATATCACTCCAAATTTATTTTCAACCTACGTTATCTTCAATCTTTGGAGCCAAGAGGGAGGAATTTGGGTTTGTTGGCTCAGTGGCAGGCCAAAAGCAAGATCTTGAGAAGGTCTCTTGGGTTATGGCCATACAAATATAGTAACGATAATCGTAACAACAAAACAACGGCAGCAGAAAAGGACATCTAATTTAGGCTGAGCTAGAGTTTTTTTCCTCGGGATTGCCTTTAGCTGTATTTTTCGTGAAGTGAAGAACGTATTTGTGAGTTACTTTTCCTAAACAAAGATATTACAATATTCTAGAACCTGAAGTGTCAGGGGAAAATGGCACTTGGGCTGACGTAGGGAAGCGTACATTGGTTTCCAAATGAAACGCAGTGGATGCCCCGAGCTGGCTTTGGGTCACAAAGCCATTCGAGGACATGCCCAGCTAGACGCTGCCTACTTTTAAAGTCAAAGGTACTTGGCATAGGAATGAATTGGTGCACAGCAAAGTGATTCCCGGCTTGGTGACTGAGAAAAGGCAGGAGGAAACCAGCCGCTGTTCCAAGCAGTGTGACAGCTGTTAATCCACGGCATTGGGAAATGATTAAAGCTGCGGCGCGGTAAATAAATACAGTGGTAAAGAGGATGTGCAAAGTACAATGCCCGCGCTGTTAGTCACAGCCGGACGTTTAGCAAGAGCCGGCAACAGCGAAATGTTAAAGACCCAAAACACAAGAGGGTACCTCTCTAAACAGTGCTCTTCTGACGCAGCTCCTGAGGAAGCGACGGCTCCTACACATGGGGATGCACTGAGCCGGCAAGCCTGAGCCACACGGGGGAATATGAAGTACTTGACCGACAGTTTTCACAAGTGACTGTAAACGATGCGCGGCTGCTGGGATTGACGCAAGGCTGCAGAGCAGCAGTTTATTTTATGCTTCGTTCCAGTTTTCTCCTGAAAAATACCAGCAAGGTCGGCGTTTTCCCACAAGGTTTGCAGAAATGATATAATCTTAATCAAAAAACCCCAACCCCTTTCAACCAACTGTTGATGAGTGACTGTGACGTTACTGCAGGTCATCCTAAAAACTCCCCTTTCCTTCCAAGCCATGCTAAACCAGGTTAAAAGTGTAGGCTATGAAGGGACATACCTGCAGGTGGGGACGATCTTGCTCACCCATGCCAAGCTAAACCTCACGAGGAGAGCACAGACAAATGCTGCTGACTGCTTAAAAGACCACACTGGTGCCTAATTAACTAATTAAACTGCATATGTAATCACAGCACACTTTAATGCAACCTCGTGGAAGCTCAGCTCATACCTATAAGCATTTTCTTTCTCTGTTCCTCTGCATTCCCTTGCAGTGGGTCTGTCCGTGCAGGGCAGGGCACAGGGAAATCTGTTTTCTTTCCATTTTGCTCTTCTGGAAGCATTTTCCTTCCTGTATCAGTAGAGGCTAACAGGGTTTGGAGCAACTTGATGCTATCTGCGCTTCAGGAATAGTAGTCCCAGGACTGTAAGACAATGTAGAGTTCTCAGGAACATTTAAAAATACTCAAAGTGGGAGCAATGGATTTTTGGTGTGGTGCTGCTGCGCCGCATCATCAGCTTGCCATCCGGCCAACCTACTGGAAAGGCATGTCAGAAGAAGATAGAGGGGCTGCTTCAAACCAGAGTCATCAAAGGCACACGAACGAGGGGTTTAGGAGTCCTGGGAGGGAAAATCTGTACACGCAAGGGCAGAGGAATCACGGAATCATAGAACGGTTTGGGTTGGAAGGCACCTTAAAGACCAGCTAGTTCTGACCCCTCCAGCCATGGGCAGGGACATCTAAGTGATAAGAAGTTACTGGCTGTGCAACCATGAACATTCACAAGAGGCAGTGCTGTTCACCCCCGTGAGTGAAGAGGAAAAGCTGAAGGCTTTCATTTTCAAGATCTATAGACAGGAAAATAAATAAATCAACCTTGGGCTGAGCGTGCTCTCGGGAAGGTCTCTGGCTGAACGCAGAGAGATTCCTTCTGCAGAACGGGATGTGAGGAGACTGAAACCCAGTGTGCTGCTTCCATGATAAAAACCAGAAAACAAAGAAACGGAAAACTACAGACAGGTCGAGTGAGCTGTTTAAGCTGAAAGGACTATGGTCACAGGTTTCTGAGCTCCTACCGGTTTCATTTTCTGCCCGGGGAAACCAGGCGCTTGTTGCTACAGGTCACTTTGTGTGGAAAAAGGGAAAAGAATCTGTGAAAATAAAAGCCTTGGTTAGCCTTTGTGTTTAAAAATCATTTATGCTTTTGTGGTGCATTTGGTAATGCATCCTTAGTAAATGATGTACGTTAAGTCATTCGTATGTACTTAATAAGCTTCACATACCGAACTGATGCCATAAAAAACCAGTCAGAGCATCATTCCCACTGCCCCTCTGACCCAGGCACCTCGGGGGTGGGGGGGCTCCGATCTCCCCAAGCAGAGTTAAAATGTTTTCGCCCTGAGAAGAATTGGTCAGATATTGCACATTTCCAGAAAGCATCACTCCCACGAGCCATTACAGAACTCTAAACAACATTCCTCCTGACAGCTTGTTTCTGAAAAAAACAAGTAAGTTTTACTTCTGTGCAATTTAGGTCAAGTCTTTACAAAATTTCTCAATTTCCCTGGCTTGGGACTGGCCTTTGAACAAGCCCCAGAGCAGTTCCCATGGCAAAGGTGCTTCAGGAGCTGCAGCACAGAGCAGAGCTACGTCAGGATGCTCTTCTCACGAGAACAGAATCCAGGGGCTCACCTTGTATCACGACGCAGGTTCCTGCTCGCTGCTGGAGCATCCCAGCCTAGCTCCGCATGCACCTGCGTGCCTGGCTTCACCTGCCGCCCAACACGGGGCAACACTGGCACAGGTTGCCCAGGGAGCTGGTGGAGGCCCCATCCCTGGAGACGCTCAAGGTCAGGCTTGAGGAGGCTCTGAGCAACCTGCTCGAGTTGAGGATGGGGTGCCGCGTAGATGTGGCGCTTGGGGACGTGGTGTAGTGATGGACTTGGTAGAGCGGGGTAAATGGTTGGACCTAAAGGTCTTTTCCAACATAGGTGATTCAAGGACTGCTCTGTGCAGAGAGATTGGACGAGGTGACCTTTAGAGGTCCCTTCCAACCCCAACCATTCTATGATTCTACGGGGCATGTGCTGGTGGAAGGCAGCAAATAGCTGTGTGTTCAGTCCCTGTATGCTGTGAATGTGACTCGAGGCCCCCTGTTGTTGACCTGCTTTTTGCACTTACCTGGCTTTTCTCCGTCTGTTAGCGGCAAGGGGGTAGCTAAAGGTTAAAACAATCTCTACAACCCCAGGCGATGGGGCAGTTTGGAGTTGGAAAATTTGCCAGAGTAAGAGAAAACTCCATTTCAGCTGGATTGCTTGAAACGAAGTTCCCGGCACAAAGTGTCAAAGCATAACCACGGTGAGGAAGCGTTTCAGAGCATTTCTGCAGGTCAGCAAAAGCGTATTCATACACCAACAGAAAGGACAGCGGGTGGCCAGGAACCCTCCTGGCGCCACCAACTCACCTGCTCATCTCTGGGCATTGGGAAGGCAAACCCTGCAGTCCTGAGCAGCTCTCCTTTCCCAGGAGGGCGAGAAGAGCCAGTCAGGAGGGCTTCCCAGAAGCCACGACTGCAACTTTTTATGTGGCCACACACAGGGCGCTGGCTGCAGCTGAAATCCATCTGGGGCCACAGAACCTCTGCTCAGGTGGGACATTACAGCCGCTTTGGAGATGCCCAGAAAACCCTTATCTCTGGCAAATAAGGCATAAGTTCTATTGATGAGGTTAACTGATGAAGCGCAGTTTCCATGTACGAGGTCACATCAGTCAAAAGCTGCCCATTTCTTATGGGGGATTTAAAAACCAAGATATGGTCTCCAGCGACCCATGATCTCCTCACACATCTAGCTTGCTCTTTCAGATAAGGGAGCAAAAGGACACAGTATGACAAATGTCACTCCGTTCTAGGGCTCTCTTTACCCCCACACATTCATCCTATTTACCACCAAAACACCCACACACCAGTTTGTAGTGCATCCTCTCAGCAGTGCCCGTGAGCTGCACATCCCGGCCAGCAGCGCTGGGGCACCAGAGGACACCCCTTGGACGCCCTTTGGACACTCTTTGGACCGTTCTTGCTCCTCATACCTCAGGACAGGAGGGAAGGGGTAGGGGCAGGATAATCGCAGAGGTCTCCTCACCCCGAAGCACCCCAAGCTTTACCTGCAGCGCTGCTCTGACCAAGTCCTCCACCACCCCTGGGCCCCGCGCTGGCAGAGCAGTGCCGGCAGCTTCAAGCAGCCTTTGCAATCCTCAGGGGAAAAATGATCTAGGAAATTAAGCCCAATCCTTGATTTTCAGGAGTTTGATTTCTTGAGCCTGGCAGGCTGGAGAGGCACAAGCTCCTGCACCACATCCCTGCTGCATTCTGTACTCACATTGGTAAAGAAACCTTATCTGAGCATCACAACTTCGTGCTTATCTAGATGAAGGAACAAACCCAGCTACAGGTTTGCAGCTGCAGCTTCCAGTTAACAATGCCAGCAAAAAGATGCTACGGAAGGTGATAGTGGCAATCGATAGCTCGCTGGGTCCTGTGTGCCACTCCAGGTCCACCTCCCCCGGGCACTGCAGCGTTCCGAGCTGCCGTGGTTTCCACAGAGGGTTTTGTGGCACTGCTACAGCTGGAGGGGCTCAGTCCTGCGCTGGGGACCAGGCAGCTCTCGCTGAGCAGCTCCCACAGCCGCCCAGGTGCTGGCAATGTCACTGAGCCACGAGCAGGTTCAGAGAAGCTCCTGCTTAAGCAAGCTGAGCATCAGTGTCACCCACGACGAGCTTGCTGAGCACGCTGAAGTGCCAGAGTCGCTCAATTCTTGCCTGGCGCTGGCTGAGCCTGCCAAGCTGTTAACGCAGCGATGTACCCACAGGAATCACCATTGCTCCATGTGGAGAAGCCCTTACCCCAGGGACGGTCCCAAGTGGCAGCCCTGGCATCAGCAGCACCTTGCACAGCTTTTAGGATCACCCTGGGTCTCATGTTCTAGCATCAGCTCATTCTTTTTTTCAGTGATGTACCTAAGTCAGACAGAACACGAACATTGCTTCACACACCCTGACTTCCACTGAAATAGCAGCTTCATCAGCATCAGAATTCATAAATTCGCTAATTAATTATGTTATTTTTTCACTTCCATGCTCCAGATCATTCCAAATTCAAACTGAGTCACTTTGGTTTAATCCAACAGTTCAGATTTCCACTTGCTGTCTTTTTGTCCAGCCTCCAGAGTTTCTTCAGAAATATTTTCTTGGCTTCTTCTTCTTCCTCTTATTATTATCCTTCCTCTTCTTCCTATTCCTACCAATTCTTCCAGTATTTGTGGTGGCTTCTCGGAGTTGGATCCAGATGACCTTTAAGGTCCCTTCCAACCTAAACCATTCTATGGTTCTATGATTCTCTTTGCCCATATTCACAGATCAGCCAAATTCCAGAGCTCTAGGGATCAAAGCCATACAGCATTGAGGTCAACACCTGTCGCTTCTGTTGCCCTGTTTTGCTCTCAAATGGTCCTTCAGGTTCTTGCCTCTGCATTCACATTAAAATACTCCCTCAAACCATCTGCACAATAACGAACCTGCGGCTGGAAGATGTGACTACGCTTTCACAGAATCAGAGAATGCCACTGTGGAAGGGACCTCGAGGATCATCTGGTCCAACCTTCCTTGAGAAAATCAAGGTCAAAGGCCAGTTTAGAGAGAAAAACTGGCACTTGGGCAGCTCTGTTACTTCAAACAGAAGAGGGGGAAAGAAAAGGGGGGAAAGAAGGAAAAGGAAGACCCTCTGCATTTTGAAGTCTAACTATTTCAGAAGATGGAGTGGTCATAAGACGGTGAAGAACCGACCTTGTTCCTTTGGGAGGCAGCCAAAGCCCTGCTGAAAGGGCAGCTCACGCTACTGATACGTGCAACAAAAATACCCTGCGATTCTTGGGAATTATCTCCCGAACACACAAAAAAACCCCTCAAATTTGCCTACGGACAAAAAAAATAATAAAAAAAAATCATACAGTTCATACGAGGTTCTGGGATGGTGTTAGAGTTCTGCAGCAGTGGTCAAAAATCCCACATGCGAGAGAGGGAGGAAAAGGAAAGGCCTGAGACATAAAAGCTGTCGGCAGTTGCGCCGGCCAGGAACCGAAGTGGAGCCAGATGTGCTCTCTGCGATGAGTGGTCCTGGTGTGGGGAGGCGTGAGGCAGGGGGGGCCGCGGCAGCGTGGGCGATCCCTCGGCACTGATGGGAACCGCTGCCGGGTGGGGTGGACCAGCCGCCAGCCAAGGAAAAGGTGGCAAAGACCTTTCCTGGTGCCAGTCTTCAGGTCTCGCCGCAATGCAAACCCAAGTTGTCTATGGAGGTGTCCAGTGGTGGGGCCGAAGCTCAGCCTGGCTGCCAGGTCCAGCCCAGTTGGCAGCCAATGGGCAGAGGAGGCTTTGCCCCCCC
>WEIS01023901.1:0-23099 GCA_013389965.1 Todus mexicanus | reverse complement strand
GGGGGGAAGGGAGAGGAGAAAGGGGGGAAAGGGGGAAAGAGTAAAAGAAAAAAGGAAGGAAAGTAAAAAGAAGAAATAAAGAATATAAAAGAAAAAGAAATAAGAGGAAAAAAGAAAAAAGAGAGGGGAAAGAAAGAAAGAAAAGAAAAAAGAGAGGGAAAAAAGAAAAGAAAGAAAAAAGGGAAAGAGAAAAAAGGAAAGAAAGAAAAAAGGGAAAGAGAAAAAAGGAAAGAAAAAAGGAAATGAAAAAAGGAAAGAAAGAAAGAAAAAAGAAAGAAAGAAAAAATGGAAAGAGAAAAAAGGAAAGAAAAGAAAAAGCCCCAAAGAGCCGCCCCAAAGCGCCTCAGCCCCGCCAGAGCCCAGCTTCTCCCTTCTGCCCCGTGACTCAGCGATTGTGCCTTGACACCAGGCAGGGGAGGCCACGGGTGGCAAACCCGGGCTGGGGACACCTCTGCTGGGGGACACCTCTGCTGCCGCCCTGCTGCTGCTCGGGGGGATCCCCCTTCCCTGCTCCTTCCCCGTCTGTCCCATCAGCTGCTGCTCGCCTGGACTTGGCCGAGCTCTCCAGATTCCGGCTGGACACCGCGCTGAGCCCGGCCCTTTACTTGTGGGGGGTTTGGGAGGCCCAGCGGGGGCAGCAGCCCCGTTAGAGGATCCCAAAGGGCCACGGCCGCCGGTGCCACCCAAGCGCAGCAGGATCGTACCCAGCTCGGGGCGAGCCCCGGGCGGTGCTGCCGGTGCTGCTGGAACCACACCGGGTATTTGTCACACATCAGGATTTGAGTCTTGCTCGTGGAAATGGTGTTCTAGTCAAAAAAAGCCACCGGTCACCTCCTGTGGTCTGCGTGGACAGAGAACCTAGGACCAGAGAATCATTTGGGTTGGAAAAGACCTTTCGGATCAAGTCCACCCATTCCCCAGCCCTGCCAGGGCACCACTGCCCCGTGTCCCTCAGCACCACATCTCCACAGCTTGGAAACCCCTCCAGGGATCAGGGGGACTCCACCCCTGCCCTGGGCAGCTTGGGCCAGGCCTGGGCAACCCTTGATAGTGCCCAAGAAATTGTTCCTCAGCTCCAACCTAAACCTCCCCTGGTTGGGGCAACTTGAGGCCGGTTCCTTTTGTCCTGGCGCTTGATCCTTGGCAGCAGAGCCCGACCCCCCCTGGCTCCAAGCTCCTGAATTTCAGGGAGTTGTGGAGAGCCAGAAGGTCTCCCCTGAGCCTCCTTTGCTCCAGGCTCAACACCCCCAGGTCCCTCAGCCGCTCCTCCCCAGCCTCCTGCTCTAGCCCCTTGCCCAGCTCCGTTGCCCTTCTCTGGCCACGCTCCAGCCCCTCCAGGTCCTGCTGGGACTGAGGGGCCCAAAGCTGAGCCCAGGATTCCAGGGGCGGCCTCCCCAGTGCCAGGGCAGGGGGACGCTCCCTGCCCTGCCCCTGCTGACAGACACTCTACGGGCACACAAACCCAAATCGAACAACTCTCTAACTAACCCACGGCTCACCTTTCCTCTACTGCTGCAGCCCCGGTGGGACGTCACCAGTGTCAGACTGAACGGATTCCCCATTGCACTCCCCATGGCTCGGCTGCCGGGACGCCAGGAGCCCAGGGCAGCCCAGGAGCCCAGGGCAGCGCAGCTCTGCCCCGCGGTGCCCTCGGCTGGGCGGGCAGGAGCAGCTCGGGGGTGAGAGCGAGTCTCTGCCCTCGGGCAGGGGGGCTCAGGGTGCCGCAGCTCTGCGCCCTCGCCGGGCGAGCCCGTCCCAGCTGCCAGGGGCTGCAGGTCGCGGCGCTCTGAGCTCATCGCAGCTCCCCGGTGTCCTCCTAAGAGGGTGGCAGAAAAAGAAAGGAGCGGGGAAAGCCCGGGGACACAAGTCAAACTCTTGGAATTTCCATTTTTGCCCCACCACGGCGAGCCCGGCATCTCCTCCGGGCTCGGTTTCACCGCGCCACCGGTGGCGAGAGGAGAGCCGCGCTGGTTTCCCCTCCTCACAGAGGTCTCTCCAATTCCGGGAAACCATAAGCAGCCCCATCCCAGGATCTGTATTTGCTGTAGCCCGCGGATCGGCGCGCTGGCGAGGATGACTTCATGCCAGCTGGGCAGGCTTCCAACATTTCTGTCATTATTCAGCCTCCGCCGCGGGCGCTCCGACCAAACTTCCTTTCTGTAAGAGAAGGCGTTTATAAGAAATGGAAACAGCTCACGGCGAGTCCCGTGCTCCTCGCGGGGCCACCGACCGAGCAGCTGCTGCGTTTGCTGGCCCTGCTATCCCACTGTTGAAAGCTGAGATTCCATCTCTGCTCCTGCAAAGGCCACTCTGCATTAACCCCTTCCAGCCCAGAGAGCCCCTAGGAGGGCCACACGCTGCCCGATGCCGGGGCAGCTCCTGGGTGCTCCGTAGTGGGGACCTGCGGCACTCCCCGGGTGAGGCGGCGGCTCCGCGCCCGGTTTGTGTGCCCCACTGAACCGC
This sequence comes from Todus mexicanus, assembly GCA_013389965.1. Lineage (NCBI taxonomy): Eukaryota > Metazoa > Chordata > Aves > Coraciiformes > Todidae > Todus > Todus mexicanus. Next base: position 20,636 of record WEIS01023901.1, on the reverse strand, counting down.
TCCAGATAGAATTGCTTCTGAGTTCGATGGGGTAAGAGGAGGGAGGCAAGTGAAGGAGAGAAAACGAGATGGGATTGGCATTAGAGCAGGTTCCTCTCAAAGCAGGTAGAAAGGAGGAACAAATCCTCCCCGAGCGGGGTCTGGGAGGGCTGTTGAGCGCTGGTGGGCATGGAAAGGTCACGATGCAGCAATGGAAGGAAGCAGCCAGGGCCGCGAGGAAGCAGATAAGAGGCTCTCTCTTGCCGTGCTCACGCTCTTCCCTTCCACAACCCCCTGCTCCGTCCTGTGGTTGTTCGCTCCCCCCACCCCAATAGTGCCCATGCGAGCAGACCTGCGGCTCTGCTCCCTCCTGGGGGTGGCTGCCAGAGGCACATTTCTGTGGTATCCCCCATCCCCATCTCCCCATCATCCCCAGAGCAGGGATTCCCCACCGCGGAGCTTCTCCTCTGGTTGGATTCAGAGTCCAGGGGGGGGAAAAAAATCCTTCAAAGCAAAGACTGCCCCCAAGACTCGGCGTAACGCCCCAGGTTTCTGGATGTTCAGAGCCTCGTGGGTTTGCCTGGGGGTGAAGCATGGAAGGTCTCATCCCCACTCAAGGGTAAAGCGAGGAGGGAAGAGCATTGCAGAGATAAGGTGGAGAAGATGCTCCTTTGGCACTGCCAGAAAACCCACCCGCTCTGAGCAGCCCTGGCACCAGGCTGGGTACCCACGGAGCAGAGAGTCTGTGCCGCTTGTCACCAGGGAGGAGCTGTCTGGGCCCTCAGCTGGCACGGCACCCGGGGTTCAGCATTAACCACTCTTTATTTGATGTAGCACAGGAGCAGAGCCATCTTGAGCTGCTTCACTGAGCGTAGCACTGAAAAAAAACCAACGAAGAACCACGTTAGAGCCTGTATGCCCAGCTCAGAACCCTCCCAGATTCCTGGAGGCTACGCCAGGAGCTCTGGAGGTGATGCCTCACAGTTCTCGCTTTCTAACATTCCTTTAAAGTCTTCCCAAGAGCACCTTATTCCAGGGCCCTGCTGCCTGAGACAGACAGATCATAGAAACATAGAAGACTGGAAAAGACCAGTTAAGGCTGGAAAAGACCATTACAGAACAACAAACACCACTTGCTGGAGCACCAGCTGCAGATTCGATTTAGCTTTAAATAAAAAGACTATTAAATACTCGCTCTGCATTAGAAAACCAATCCCAGAGGCCAAGCAGGTGTCCGAGATCAGACCACCTCGAAACGAAGCCGGAGCTGGGCTAGAGCTCGGCAGAGCATCCGAGGCGCAGGCGCTCGTGGCAGCCCTTGCTGGGTGATAAACTGGGTGGAGTGGGAGGGGTTTATGGCCAGCCATTTATTGCCTCGTTCAGGTGCGTGGGTTATTGCTTGGTTCATGCGTTTATACGTCAAATTTAGCTGCACGTTCTCGCTACGTTGATTGAGCTGCTCAAACGACAGCGAGCGCAGTGCTGTAAGCGGGAGGAAAGAGCCAGGTTTGGAAGGAGGAGGCTTCGCAGGAGAGCCTGACACACAACACCGGGGAGAGACGAGCTGTTATTTCCTTGTTTCAGCTGCGAGATAACAAAGCAGCAGCAAACAAACATACGGCATCCCAGCTTGGGCAGGGCCAGATATGGGCCAGAGCACAGATAGGAAGGTCAGTCGGGTTCCACGGAGCAGGATCTGCCTGGGTCTCACCCTGGGGAAAGAAGCGGAGATTTCGGGCTGGGACCGCTCGCTCACCTTCCTTGGTGTGTTTCAGTTCTAAGTGTATCTGGTGCCTGGTGCCAGTTCCTGACAGTGACACGGACTGAAAATAGCCAGTAAGGGTCCCAGCAGCGCTGGAGCCACGTATCAAACAAGCTGCTGCTCAACATGTCGTCATTTAATGTGGTTCAGGTGCACGCGGCGAACGCACCCATCGGTCCCACAGACCAGGAAGCTCCGAGTTCTTTTTCCTCAAAGCTGGCAGAGGGGCTCGAAACAAACCGTGGGAGGCTGGAGCTTGCGAGGAACACCACCAGCATGAGCTGGCCTCTAAATATTTAGCTCCTATCAGAGGTGTTAAATATTTGGTTTGTATCAGAGGTGTTGTGACTATTTCTGCAGATGAAACCCACAATGGAACCTCGATTACCTTCCCTCATCTCTTTTCCTGGTTACTTTGGTGTTACTTCTTATTTACTCCAGATTTCTGGGCATCTTATGCTGAGGAGTGAACCGATGTCCTCTCATGGACCATGGACTATAAATGTCCTGGTGCTGTCGCTACCTTGTCTTTGCACCACTCTCCTTCTTCTCTAATAGGTTTTACCTCCTCTAATAGGTTTTATCTTTCTCCACACCAAAATCTCACCAGTGAACAGCCCCTCACCCAGCACAAGGACCAGACTGGAGGATGTCAGCACAAGAGAAAAGTGTCAATCAGACCTCCCAAAAAAATCAGTTTATAGAAAGCACGGGACACCTACGGGGTGTTTCGCTGCATTTAAATCTGAATTTGAGCTTTTCTTTTATCTGTATGTTAAAAAAAAAAGGAGAGAACTTACCGGTGCAGGCAGGCAGTGTGGTGGAGTCACGGCGCTGGGCCAGGCTGCCCACCCATCCTTCTACCTCTCTCCCAATTGACCTTTCATGTTGCGTAGCCTTCAAACTTGCCTTGGAAGAGCTGAAAATGAACTAACCAAAGGCGCTCTGATATTCTGCCGCCTTGAAGGCACCGTGAAGACACGGGGTGCAAACCTAACGTTGGCGTCATCCAGATCCTGCGGGTTGGAGAGAAATCCGGATGGTTTCAGCAGCCTCTATCTTGCCATCATTTCCCTTCCGCACCCTTCAGGGCAGGAGAGGACCCCCGGGATCACCCTTTGCGCCTCCTAACAGAGTTCTTTGGGACCAGCCCAGCCCGAGGCACAGCCCAGGCCAGGCGAAGCGGGGAGAAAAAGCATCCCTGGGTTTTGTGGGACGTCTCCGCTGCCCTCCCTCCCTCCCGCCTCCTGCCATTTGTGCTGAGAGCGGATGAGCGGCAGAGCATCTCTTACTACAAGCTGTTGCACAACCGGCAGCAAACGCCTGCTGCAAACTCCCAGCATCTGGGAGCTCCAAACTGCTCCAGCAAAGCGCCTGAGCCTGGCTCCCAGCTGGGAGCTTTCCGGGAAGAGCACTGGGAACGGCGACAGCTCGAGCTGGGCTGAGGGATCCTGACTGCCGAGGCTTTCAAACCCAGGGCAGAGAGCTCCAGGCAGCGTCTGCAGCGCTGCTTCTCACCAGAAGCGTGGGCTGCTGAGGCCAGGTGGGAATCTGTCCCACGCTGCTCCCCTGCTCTAGCTGCACTCCACCAAATATTCTTCCAGCCGTGCGTTTAATGAGCAGCCCCAGCAGCCCCAGCAGCACGCTGCTCTGCGGCCCCTCGCTGGCACCGAACCGCTCCCTGTGTGCCGACCACCACGTGCCCTGAAAGCACGACGGCGGAGGAGATGGGCAGGAGCACAGCTCACAACCCCCACGTTCTCCTGCCCTATGGACCGTCTTTCCATCACCTGTGACCGTTCCTATTCCTCCAGGCCCTGCCGCGTCCCTTCTGCAAATTGCTAACACCGAATAACTGGAGATAAGCGTCCCGTCCCTCCCCGCTCAGCACTCCTGCTGTCAACAGCAGAAGCGCGTCCTGTGGAGCCAGAGCTAACCCAGTACCTGTGCTCAGGGCAATGGGGCGAGTCTGGGGGGCTGGGGGTTACCTGGGCTGCGCATGAACAGCGGCTGAGCAGGTTCAGCAGGCCCCCAACCCGAGCCCAGCCCTTCAGTGGGTCAGGCTCAGCAGGACCCTGAGCTCAGCCCCTTGCTGGGTCAGGCTCAGCCAAGCCGCTCGGTAGGTCAGGCTCAGCTGGATCCGACCCAACTCAACCTCAGCCCCTGGGTCATCAGGCTCAGCAACACCCGACCCCGACCGCTCAGTGGGTCCAGACTCGGCAAATCCCGACCCCAGCCCCCCACAGTATCCCAGTATCACCTGGGTTTGAAAAGACCTCTCAGCTCATCCAGTCCAACCTTTAATCTTTCTCACCCCTAAGACAACCCCAAGCACCTCATCTCTGTGCCCTTTAAACACTTTGAGGGATGGTGACTCAGTGGGTTCAGACTCAGCAGATCCCAACGCGACCCCAGCCCCTCGGGGGGTCCAAACTCGGCAGGACCCGACCCCTCAGTGGGTCCAGACTCTGCAAATCCCGACCCCAGCCCCTTAGGGGCTCGAAGAGGCAGCAACACCCGACCCCAGCCCTTTAGGGGCTCAAGATTCAGCAACACCCGACCCCAGCCCCTTGGCAGGTCCAGACTCAGCAGGTCCTGACATGACCCTTTGCTGGGTCCAGACTCAGCAACACCCGACCCCTCGGGGGGTCCAGACTCAGCGGATCCCAACCTGAGCCCAGCCCCTCGGGGGGTCCAAACTTGACAGGACCTGACCTTGACCCCTCGGGGGGTCCAGACTCTGCAAATCCCGACCCCAGCCCCTTGGCAGGTCCAGACNGGTCCAGACTCAGCAGGTCCCGACCCGACCTAACCCCTCGGGGGGCCCAGATTCGTCAGGACGTGACCCCGACCCCTCGGGGGTCCAGACTCGGTGGGTCTGAACTTAGCAAATCCCGACCCCAGCCCCTCGGGGGGTCCGAACTCGGCAGGTCCCGACCCCTCGGTGGGTCCAGACTCAGCAACACCCAACCCAGACCCGTCGGGGGGTCCCGACTCGGCAGATCGCAACCGCAGCCCCTCGGTGGGTCCGGCCCCNGCTTCGAGAGCGCCCCGAGCTGGGGGGTGGGCAGCGGGGATCCCGGCGGGGTCAGCGGGCGCGGCGCCTCCCGCAGCCGACGCGCTGGGCCGGGCATGTCCGGGCTCTGAGCTGAGCCTGGGCCAGCGCCGAGCCCCTGGACAGCCCTGCCTGCTGCCTTCCTCCTCTTCTTCTTCCTCCTTCTCCTCTTCTCCTCCTCCTTCTCCTCTTTTCCTCCTTCTCCACCCTCGGGTCTGTTATCCCGCCGCCGCCGCTTGGCGTTGCGGGCGAAAGTTTTAGGAACGGCTTGTTTGGGAAGTCTTGCTCTGTCTGTCTCGAAAAAAACACCACCAACAGCAGCAGCAACAGCAGCAAACCCCCGGCAAACAGGAAACTCTTGTGCAGAGGAAGGGCCGGGAGCGCCGGGCCGGCTCCTGCGGGGCTGCAGCGCCGGGCGCGCTGCTCATTGGGACCCCCCCCTAAAAGCAGGGCTGGTTTCCCCCCCCCCCCCTCCGGTAACCCCTCATTGCGCAATTTAATTAATCATAAACTCTGAGTGCGGCGGCCGTGCCGGTTGCGGCTCCCTGCGGCCGCCCAGGGGGGTCCCGCACCCCGCAATAGCGCGGCGGGCTCTGGCTCTAGCCGAGCACCCCCTGCTGCAATCAGCCCCTTCCTAAAAATCCCAACCCCGGCGGTGTTTTGGGAGCTCCCCCGCCCTCCAGCAGCAGGTGGGGGAGACTGAAAAGGAGTTAAACCCCTGGCAAAGTCGCTTGGGTCGCACTCCCCGTGCGTGGGACAGCAAGGGGGACGCTGCAGGGTAGTTGAAAGGAGTGTCAGGGTGTTTCTTTGCTGACCTGTTATTCCTTTCCTAGACAAGATGCCGGTGACCAGAATGCGCATGAGGCCCTGGCTGGAGATGCAGATTAATTCCAATCAAATACCAGGACTGATCTGGATTAATAAGGTGAGGGGCGTTTGTTATCGTTCGCATTATTCCTGTTACTGCCTCCCTGATTCTTGGGTAACGCTTAACGTGAGTCAAGATCATAAAGAGAAGCAGGACGGGGAGGAAACTTCGAATCGCAGAACCACGGAATGATTTGGGTTGGAAGGGACCTTTAGAGGTCATCTCGTGCAACCCCCCTGCAGAGAGCGGGGACGGCTTGAAACACAAACGTGTTTAAAAACCAAAACAACTCTTTGCTTGCAGACAAGGCAGCTCTGGTTGATACAGAAGGGTTTGTTTGGTTTTTTTTCCTGGGAGAATTCCCAGGAGGGGAATGATAAATGAAAATTAAAAGCAACCTGAACACGATGGAGAACCAAGAGGACTCCCAAGAGCTTTTAACTCTTGCTGCCCATTTGAGCTAAGTCACCTCCTGTCCCAGTTGAGGAGCTACTGTTACGCTCTCAGTTTTAAGGTTTAGCCTTAGAGAAACACTGTATTTGTGGGTGCAGGAGGCACATCCCTGCGCCTGCACCGCAGGGTGAGCTCGCTGGCCTTGTTCAGCCAGGTCCCTTTCTCTGAAGCTTCCAGCTCCATCCCTAAGCGACATTTAAAGCTGGGACATGTTTTCCTCAGGAATCCTGCAGGATCTTAGGGGCAGCTTTAACCAGGGATTATCTACCAACTCATACCTAGAGAATACATGCTAGTTTATGGCAGACTAATAGATTAGATGTGACGTATTTACGCGACTGTGGGATAACATTGACAATATTGCTTACTTCTACTCTACCACATGAGGGGTGTGGGGGTTTTTTTCCCAATTTCAGAAATCATAAGAAGCCTTAAACACCTTGAACAAAGCAGTTGGAGCAATGGCGGCTTCCTTACGGTACAGAGCAGGAGGTTATACAACTTCTGAGCTGCTACTGAGAGAGAATTCCTTGGTTAAACCCATTGCTCCAAACTGGCACGCACCGCTGATTGTTTTTCTGAATTCAAATCTCTGTTGGTTTACCTGCAGGATAAGATGATGTTCCAAATCCCGTGGAAACACGCAGCTAAGCATGGCTGGGACATGGAGAAGGACGCCTGCCTCTTCCGCAGCTGGGCCATTCATACAGGTGTGTGCTGGCTTCACGTTTCCATCAGCCACAGGAACATCTCCAGGCAATTTTGTGTTTTAACTTTATATATATCATAGGATACCAGGTTGGAAGGGACCTCAAGGATCATCTAGTCCAACCTTTGAATAATACTAGTAATTCATTTAACTACGGGAGGTGTATGTCAGAGAAAATAGAAAATACATTGGGGTGGGTTTTTTTGGATGGGAAGAACTAGCGCCGGAAAGTCTGAACACTCACCCCAGCTCTTCTTTATAGGAAGATACAAAGTAGGTGAGAAAGATCCCGATCCCAAAACCTGGAAGGCGAATTTCCGCTGCGCTATGAACTCACTGCCCGACATCGAAGAGGTGAAGGATAAAAGCATCAACAAAGGCTCCAGCGCTGTCAGGGTCTACAGGATGCTGCCGCCCTTGACTAAGGATCAGAAGAAAGGTAAAGGGTCACACGTGCTTCCACTGCTGAGCTCAGCCACCAGCTAAATGTCCTGCTCTGCGTAGGCAGGGGTGGTACACACCTGTTGGTAGCACCAGTGCTACTGGGGTTAGTCGCTGGTTATTGCCACTAGCAACAAACGTCTCATTTTATCCCGAATTCTTTAAAGGTGCCTAAAGGCATCATCAGGAGGTGGCTGGGACTGGGCGCTGCCAAGAGCTGGCCGAGCAGAGCTCCAAGCTGCAAGAGCTCCCCCCCCTCAGCCCTTTCTCACGTTCGGCTTATTTTTACTTCACAGAAAGGAAGTCAAAGTCGTCGAGAGAAGCAAGAAATAGGAGCAAGAGAAAGGTGAGTGTCTGTGGAGGCAGCTGAAGGAGCAGGAGGTTTTGGTGGTTTTCACGCTCAGGTTTAGTTCACATGGGAACTCGTGCATTCTTTGACAAGTCTTTCATGCCTTGCCCTTATTTTTGTAGTCGTATGAAGACGTGAGGATGGAGGAGTCAGCAGAAAGGCTAACCAACACTCCTCTGCCAGATGACCACAGTGGCTACACCGTTCACGACTACACGGGGCAGGAAGTGGAGGTCGAGAGCGCGTCCATCACCTTAGGTGAGAGTTTGCAGCTCCCTGAGCAGAGTGGAAGGTGCCGTTCGTGCTAAACCCACAATCTCCATGCCAGGAGACCAAGATGAAGACTCTTGGTGCTGGGCTTGGCTGTGTCGTCAAATGAGCAGGGAGGAAGTAGAGGTGGTTGTGTCTCTCCTGCAAGTGCCAACTCTTCCTGGTTCATCCCGCAGACCTCTCCACGTGCGAGGTGAGCGGCTCCCTGACCGACTGGAGGGCGCCGATGGAAATCACCATGGCTGACAGCACCAACGACCTCTACCAGCTCCAGGTGTCGCCCCTGGCTTCGTCCTCGGAAGGTGGGTATATGTTTTTATCTATTCTGGTCTTCTGTCAGTCTACTGGAGGCAGGTCGGAGGCAAGGCAGAGGGATGAAGAAGTGCCTGGGGCGGGGAGTCAAGAGAAACTAGAGTTGTCTTGTAGGGAAGAACCCAACAACCTCCACCTGATGGATTTGGTTACTGGAGCTACCAAACTACTGAGGTTGCAGGGGGGCATGTGCCACCTGCAGAAATAGTTGCCCATGGGGGAAAGGCTCCAAAGTGCCATTTACTTTGCACATAACGGGCGAGGGAGCAGGTTTTGTGTCGCGGGCTTAAAGTGATGGCGTGGACAAGTCAGCCATAGAATCACAGAATCTTTGAGGTTGGAAAAGACCCTTGGGATCATCGAGTCCAACCATCAACCCTACTCTGCAAAGCCCATAGAGAAGAGGAGATATTTTCTGTGCCAGGAGGGTGGGACCGAGGGTTCCTGAGCTGGAAGGAGGTGATGGCAGAAGCAGGACAGAGTTGGGTACAGTAGTGACAGCGGAGGTAACTGCGCTTGTCACAGGGGGGAGAAAAAGTTAACATGGATGTATCAGAGAAGGTTCTTCATGGATAGATCCATGTTCAAACCCGTGAGCTCTTCAGAGTCATCCATGGAGGGGGAAAGAGCAAAGGGTAGTGGTGGTGTCTGACGAGAGACTACAAAGTGGGTTGTGTGTAAAGAAGCAGAAGCACGAGGGCTGACATGCGAGGAGTTGACACCTCTGTCTGTTTTCTGCTCTTTTTTATGTACTTACGAAACAGTCACAGACGAAGACGAGGAGGAAATCAACTCGGAGATTCTTAAGGTAAAAGCAGCTCTTCTGCTCACAGCAAAATGTGCCAAAGTTGCCGTTTGCACCAAGAGAGGAGGGGAAGTGGCCACCTGATCCAGTCCTACGTGAGCTGGGCATGTGCCGATGTCATCCAAGACCCTTATTGAATGAGGGAGCCTGAAAAATGAAATATAAAAAGAAAGCTACTCCACAAACATGAGCTGGGGAGGACACATGGCTGGAGATCCAGGCTCTGCATGTGAAAGTCAGGAAGCTGTTAAGTACTGGCAGTAGTAGAAGTTGCTGTACTAGAGTCTAGAAGGTTCTCTAGACTTATTTATTTTGCCCTTCCCTCCACCTCTGACATGCCCGGTGTTTAATCTGTGTCTCCAGACATGTCTCGCTCATCCCACTGATAAGATGAGGGTTTCATCACCAAATGTGCTCCAGCCCCCCCTGTTTTGCATTAACTTATGTTTTTAAAAAGCTGGCAGTAAACCAAATTTTATATAACTTAGCATGAGAAAAATCTAATGTGATCTTCCTCGCTTACCTGCCTGATTAAGGGAAGGGAATAAAACATTGCTCCTCCTTTCTCTGGGTGCTGTTTTTTTTACCATCTCCTTATTTCTTTACAGCTGCTCGAACCAGCCCAGGACTGGCACGCCACCAGCGTCGGGGGCAAAGGCTATCTCATCAATGAGCCGGGCGTGCAGAGCATGGCCAGCGCCTTCAGCTACAGGGAGCAGGACGGGGACATCGACACCACTTCAGGTACGGGCTCCTCGGCTCTCCAGGTTGATGCAGACGAAGGTTTTCATGCAAGATGCTAATTGGGAGGGAGCGAAGAGAGGAATTCACCCATCCCTGGATCCTGAGATTTCCAAGTAGCCCATCCGGAAGGCTGTAAGGAGCTTGTTCGTAAAAAGAAAAGGAGAAAAATGCCTCCAGTAAGAGTATGTGACAGTTTTAGGGTTCTTCACACATAAGCTACACCAGCTTGCAGCAGCTCCTTGCAATGTAGCTGAAGGATTCCCACTAGCAGTAGCTTCAATGGGGCAGTTTAATAGCATTTAGAGTATTTTAGCGAAACATTAGTCTAAGGTATTGGCTCACATCTGAGAAATCTTTTGGTCTTTGATATGTTTATATACGCTGACAGATCTATACAGTATTTTGCTCTTACTGCGTGCGATTCAGTGCTCATTCTTGGTTTATTTTCTCTAGGAGAGACAGACTTCAGGTTCTCCGACCAGAAAAACATCCTAGACTTCTCCTGGCTGGAGACAGTGAGACCTACCATGCAAGCCATTCCCTGTGGCTTGTAAACCCCTGGCTTCCTCCAACCACGAACTGCTCTTAGGTTGGACGCTTGGGCAAGCCTGAAGAGAATGGAAGAAATCGTTTGTTACTGACTGGACAAAGTAGCTTTATATTCCGTTTAAATTCTAGGCCTGAAAATGTTATTAAGGGAAATTCCAGTATAACTAGGAGAAAGGATCCCATCTCACTAGCAGGACTCCTGGCAGCCCTAGAACGCACCTTGTCATCGCTTCGGAGGTGAAGCTTTTGCTGGAAGGTTGCGATGAGCCGTGGGCTCCCACCTGGCGGGGTACTGCTGTATGGCAGCATCTGCCAGAGGCCAGGGCAGGATGATGGAGCCCTTTCGTCCTCCCGTGTGAGATGTGATGAGCACTTTACCCACGCAGTGCTTGGGAGAGACACCGCTAACGAGTCTCTTACCTGTTAGTTTTGGTTGCTGCTTCCCTGTGCAACACTGGTGATGTTGAGCTTAACGACTCTCCTTACACTTAGTCAGAAAAAAAATTGCACTAATTGGCCCTGTCCTCTTTGATTTGCTCCAGCACGTAGTTCACCTGTCAGATCTTTCAACTTTAACCCGTGTAAATAGTTCAGACCAATAAAATGTGAAAATCCAGTTTAGGCTTCGCTTCCACATCGCGCAGTTACCCAGGACATTATCTGCTCGTGCCGTATCTGTTGCCGGATAATAGTCAAAGAGCTGCTGCATGACAATTTTTGCACTGATAGGGGCAGAGCTCTATTTATATCAAGCCTTTCCGAGACCCTTCCTCATACTCTGCCAGGACACCTCCATCCAGTACTGTACACACCAAGCCGTTATTGCCCCGCAGCCCCCCCGGGCCAGCCTGTGTGTGATGGCAGAGGTTCTAGCTCGTGTCTAATTCATAGGAATCGAATCACTAAGCTGTAATAGACTATTTTCTTGTACATTTTATTTTTGTATATAACTTGGTGTATATTTGTTTTAATAAAAGTGTTTTGTATATGACATGTTTACTTTTTCTCATGGGAGAGCTCTCCCAATGCATTCCAGATTCCTTGAAAACACTCAAACGCAGGGGCTGGTGACACAGATGGTTGGAGGGGTTTTTTTCATGAGTCATGAAAGCAGAGGGAATTCAGCACGGCTGGCTCCTGGTTTCTACCCCCTCTCTTTCCGAGGTGGAATCCTGCTGGGGGTAGTTGGTTTGTATCTGCCATCACCTGCAGGTCAGACCTCACTTAGGGCAGGGTTCCAGGCTATGCTATTAAAAACCCTACGCACCAAGACCTTGCTGCGGGCATCCCCAGCAGCACCACCACCAGCTTCTGCGAGCCCACCAGTGGTAAAGCCCTGGCTCAGTAACTCCGGTTTGCTTAAGAAGTGAGCACGTGCACAACTCGGCTGGTGAAGGGAAAGCGAGCCGGTTTTCCCCTGTGTATTTTATTCCTTGGCCGTGTTTTCAGGCTAGAAAAGTCTGATGTTACTTCACCGTCTGGGGTGGGAGAGAGGAGACCAGCATGGTTGACGCAATGTGGCTCCAGCTGCTGCTGACTCTGCTGGAAAACCCCAGCTCAGAACAAAGCTCTGCCCTGGTGGCCCTTGGGGAATAGCTTCATTCGCCGAGCAAGAGTGGACGGAGGAGAGTATCGGGCTGCGGCAGAGGAAGACCCAACCCAAAGGGCTGGAACAAAGCTGACATTTCCTTTGGCACAGGCTCTGCAGTGACTCGGGCTGCAGATACATGGGACAGACGTGGGGATTACCAAGGGAAAAACGGGGGGGAAAAAAAGAAGCACCGTAGGAAGCAGCTGGTGGTGGGTCTCAAATCTGGCACAGCTCAGAGGTTTGGGTAGAGCACAGCGAGGTGGCCGGGCAGCCCGGGGAGGGAGAGGCTGGGCAGGGTTCCTTCAGTGCCTGTTATTCATTAACTGACTCTATCTCTGAGACAAACCGAAGTGGGTGCTGGCAGCACCCTTCCAGATGGCACCCAGCAGAGAGCAGCTTCCTACAGCCTCATCCTGCCTCTGCGTGGCTGGCAATGACCTTGGTTTCCCTCCACAGCCACCACACTCCCTGGCCTGAGAGTCCACCTCCCAGAAAGGCATCATAGAATCATAGAACTGTTTGGGTGGGAAGGGACCTGGAAAATTCATTGAGTCCAATCCCCCTGCAGGGAGCAGGGCCATCTGCAACCAGTGCAGGTTGCTCAGAGCCCCCAACAACCTCCCCTGCAATGGGGACAGGGATGGGGCAGCCACCACCTCTCGGGGCAACCTGGGCCAGGCTCTCCCCACCCTCAGCACCAACAACTTCTCCCTTCTCTCCACTCTCAATCTCCCTCTTTGAGTTTCCAGCAGAATCCCCTCCAGCCAGGGTCCCACAGGGTCCCAGGGCTGGCAGAGCAGAGGCCACATCTCTCTCAGATCACACTGATCTAAAAATCCCCCACAACCACCCAATGCAGATCTAGAGCAGGAAGGGTTTGTGCATGAGCAGAGAAAAATCACCCAGCAGATCAGATCTGTGCCCTGGGCCCCGAGAACTGCGTGGGGCCACTGGATCCAGCACAACCTCTGCACGCCCAGGAGGGGACATCACCTCAGCACCATCACCTCAGCACCATCACCTCAGCACCATCACCTCAGCACCATCACCTCAGCGTCACCAACAAAACCAGAACAAATGGGGTTCGTTTAGGAATCACGGTAGGCGGAGGGGGCACGAGAGAGAAGGGGAACTTTCTATGATGCAAACAGCGCTAAAAATAAGGCAGAGCTTAATTTGCTCATTCACGCGGCACAAGAAGCAGGTTCTTCACAGTTATGCTCAGCTACAAAAACCCCCAGCACTTCATTTTTCACAGGGAAAAAGGTTTGACCAAGATTTGAAGAAACCAGCAGCTAGTGCCTCACACCTCAGGACCACAGACACGCTCCGAGGGCTCTTTTACCAGGACAGAGGAGACCTTTCCTTCATCGCTCTCCAAGGAACCTGAGGGACTGACCACACAGGAGGTATTTTTGCCAGCGGAAAGTGGTGATGTCCCATGATGGGCTGGAATTTATCCATCCAGTTGCTTCACTGGGTGGATAACTGCCAAATTTAAAGAGTTCTGCTGTTGGTTTGTAGTTTTGAACACTTTGGGAGGGGGGGAAAAAATAGCAGAGCGGAGCTCTCCAGCAGAGGAGGTGAGTGGCTTTCCGAACCCCAGCTGAGACCCAGAGGCTGCTGTGCTGATGCCCAACAGGCTCTTCCATCACCTCCAGGGAAGGTGAGATCTCTAGGAGCAACATTTCTCCTCCCAGTGCAAACTGAGGAGACCTTTAGGCTGCTTGTACGCAGAGAGGAACCGTGAGCTCTTTACAATAAACCTCCTGCATCGGCTATGCCATGAAAACACCTGGCAAACCCTGACACTGGCTTCTGCTGAACTTTCCTATCCTAATCCAGCTCTTCCTGAACCCAGTAAGCTTCAGCCGGCTTTCCTGTGGTGGAGTGGGAGTTTTTTTCACCTTTAATATGCACACAGCTACTTTCAGCTGAGGAGTATTCGCATACCAGGAGAGCAGGTCACCGGAGAGAGCTCGCCCCTGCCAAACCCAGACAAAGCAATAAAAGGAAGTTTTTACGGGCAGGGCTTGGAGGGCAAGCAGCTCTTTCTTGTGCTATGAACCTCGCATGACAGTGAGAAATACCTACGGGCAGCGCAACTGCTGTGAATATAAAGAGAGATCATCACATCTTGGCGGTGGAAAGCAAAGAGCCGTCATATCATCAGTGGTCATTTGGGAAATGGATGGAGCCAGGCAGGCTGCTGAGACGAGCTCGCCACCGCTCACACCCCGCAAACCATCACTGGCAAACCCTGAAACCATTGAACAACAAATCCAAGATCCTCCTTATTTAGTTTTAGAGCTTTAGGATGTCAACAGGGCAAACCCCTCCTGAACAGTAACACCACCTGAACCTGGGAAAGCCCCACAGTGACTCAGGCAGAGATTTCAGCACTGCAGGATCCTGCATCAAGGCAGCAGGAGACCGAAGTTCATGCCCGTTGCAACTCTCAGTGCTGCAGAAGTGAGGTTATCGCCCCTTGGTTAACTGCAGCTTTTCCTGGTGGAAACCCTTGACCTATAAATAAAGAATTGCTGCTTTCCCCCTGATTTTTGTCCAGCTGGATCATTAAAATGCCCTTCCACAGTTAGAGGGGAACGTAACTTCCTCCCCTGTGGCACGCTCCGCACATTGCTCGTAATTTAATGGTTGATTAGGAGCAGCTTGGGAGCAGCTCGACACTGTGCTGCCTGAAGGAGCCATTTGCTCTTGGTTGTCCAGGATGGTGGCACCTTGCATGAGCTTTGCCCGCCAGGCAGCAGAGCCTGCAATTATTGTTTCACCTTTATTTGCCGTGGTGATTGGATCCCGATAACGGGATGCGTTTCCAGGCAGTCACATGATTTATGGTATCACACCTATCATGGACAGCAGGGCTTCAGACCAAAGGTATGGATTTATAACCGCAAAAAAAATAGAGGAGTCCCTGTGTGTGGTGCAAGGGCAAACTCTTGCCTAGATAGCAACCAAATGCCTTGGGCCGCAAGCGTTATTTCTCTGCTGTTGTGCCGAATCATTCTTCCTCTCCAGTTCCCCAAAGGGCCATTTTTTCCCCTTCACCATGTCTGCAAATACAGCACAAGGAGGACAGAAACTTTTGCAGGACAGAAACCTCTCCCAAAGGCTTGGGTGGCCCAAGGGAAGAAGGGTTTTCTGCAGAGAAGTCAGGTTTAGAGCTTAGATGGGGAAGAAGCTTCCCAGGAAAGGGAGGAAAATCATGGCTTCGTAGATAAATCATATCTAAGTTGTGCCTTCTCCTACACCAAGTGCTTCAGTCCACTCCATACCCTCTTCCTGGAGGCTTTGTCTTCAGCTTCTTGCTCCAATTCTATGCATTCCTCAATCCAATTCCAGTCTGGGCCCAGTCTGGGACTGCTCCACAGCATCAGTGGTGACGTGACGGATTTACCGTCAGCAGGAGTTGGGTTCAATACGCGTATATGTTTCATTTTCATTAAAGCTGTTCTCGTTTCCTTTCCTAATCGATAAGTCTCTCTCCCTTATTCCCTTTCCCTTCCCCTTCGGGTACGGAGGGGGGTTAACAGAGAGCGCCTGGTGCAGGTTTAGGGCTGCCATGACCCCAAACCGCGCACAAAACCAACACCACAATCCTAAAGCACGTTTGCAAGGAGCACAAACTACCTGCGTGTTATGTCACTCATCGCTAACCTTTGGTCGCATCTGCCCTGGCAATGTCAGGATGCAAATTCAGCTGGCATGGTTCCCTGCCACGTCAGGCTGCAGGTTCCCACCCCATCCCAGGGGCTGGGAAAGCTTGGGGGAAGCTTCCCATGGCCCTTTCCAGAGTCCTGACAAGAGCTGAAGGCTCCCAGGCCACCTGAACCCAAGCCAGCAGAAGCCATAAATCACCTAAACTCCTGGAAGACCTGCTCACCCCACTGGCAGACACAGTCGGCAGCTGGATTGGAGCAGAGGTGTCAAATCAACTTGTTCCTTGGGAGCCAAGACCAATCCCACCTGGCTCCAACCTCTCTACATGGAGCTATAGAGAGCAAGAAGGTCTCCCCTGAGCCCTCTTTTTTCCAGGCTTCACAATCCCAGGTCCCTCAGCTGCTCCTCACAAGACCTGTGCTCTAGATGCTTCACCATGAAGCCTCCGCAGAGCCCAACAGTTGGTACCTGGCCAGCCGGGGCACACCAGGGCACAGCTGCCAGTCCCTGCCAACAGAACCTCTGGTGAGGAACATCAGGCGGGGTCAGGGATGAGCTGCTGTCACAGCCTGCGCAGCGCAGACCTGCCTCTCACAGCTCCCCAGTGTCTCCTCAGCTGCCAAAAACCAGCGGGGAGGAGAAGGCTGAGCCGGTGGCNGTGGTTTAGCAGCAATAGCACCAGCAATGAAAGACGGGAAACAGCACAAGGATGCTGGCCCCAGTTCAACATGGCCCCAGCACAAGCATCACACACATCAGCTGTTGGCAAGCAGGGCTATTAAATAACAAGACCCAGGCAGATCAGAGGCACAAACACTGAACATGCCCAGTTGAGGTATCTGCGCTGCAAGAACACATTGCACCGAGTCTGTTCTGTCACGAGCTAAATACTACAAAGATTTCACCAGCAGTCTTCAGGCAGAAGAAATTGAGGAGCCAAGTCCAGACAGGTATGACTTTGTTTTCACCGACTGTATTGCTGAAGAAAGCAGAGGGAGGAGAGAGTGGAGTGTGGACTCTGCTGGCCTGTTTCCAGCTGCGTGGCTGGTTTTTAGGACACTTAAAAAATTTTGGAGGGACAAGCCACAGATTACCAGTGGTATTATTTAAAACCAGAAAGCTCACCACATTAGCACATCTACATTTCACAGAGATAATAATCCAGTGTTATACCCAGCAGCCCAGAGCAATCCTTTGCCATCGGCTTTGGAAGAGCCTCACTGAGGATTCTCCAGCTCCACGTGCTGCACCTCACGCTTCTGGATGTCTGTCCGCATTTGCTCCACACGCCTCCTGCCCTCACCCCACAGTGAGGTCCCAGCTCACCTGGTGCAGGCTGGGTCCACAGCAAAGCTGTGCTTCCCTTGCCTAATGTTCATGTGATGGATCCATCATCTCGGGCTGTGCCCAAACCCCAGCGCAGGCTGCAGCACATCAACACATCTCATGTAGTTTCTATCTATCAACACGTAGCATCCATCAAGCTCACACCTACGATCAACAACTGCACCAGAGCCACACCAACAGCACTACCTTAGGTTCTACAGAATATTATTCAGAACCCTGGGGCCCTGGGCTGGAAGAAGCCACTCCATTTCCACGCCCTGTTCACATGGCCCTTGTAAAGGTGAGGAGGAAGACGCTGCTCTCTCAGCTTCTTTCTTTTCGCTCTCAGGGCAGGAATTGTTGAGCTGAGAGACAGAGGACCCAGGTGTTGTCCTTACCATGGTGGAGGGGATGGTGCGGGACACCCACTGGTGCCCTGCCACCCACGGGGTGGGCACAGTCCCACTCAGCACAACCCTGCGCTTCCCTCCTGACATCCTGGTTAAGGACCTGGCAGGGATTGGCTTCACCCCGCTTTACAGAATAACAGCGCAGGGGTGGCTGGGGCCACCTCGCCAGCGCCGTTTCAGTGAGCTCACTGCGGTTCAGCAAACCTCAGGCACCTTGAGTCTGAGGAACAGGAACCTCAGCGAGCGAGGTCTGCAGGACGTGAGCCCAGCCCTGCAGGAAAACGAACTTGCTACGGTGTCAAACCCCCAATGAAACATTCAAGAGCCTGGCAGTTGGACTCGTCCCTGCTCTGGGCGCCCCGAGCTGCACGTGTCACCGGGGCTGCACCACTGCCCTCCACGCAGAATCCAGTCCAGCTTTCTGCTCTGGGAAACAAACTCAGTACATCGAGAAGAACGATGAGCAGGGCTAATGCCACACGTGATAACAACTTGCTGCCTCCTGCGCCTCTGCTGAGCAAACCACGATTTCCTGGATTGAGGTGTCAGGCATGAAATATTTCACATGCTGGAGCAACCGTCGCCATCCGCTGAGCGACAAACAGAGCCGAAGCCTTTCCTGGTATTTAGTGCATAAATCAGGGTGCGTCCTGTGTGGCTGTTTGTGATTCTGTAGCTGCAAACTCCCGGCCCTGCCTGGGGAGGTGGTGGCAGAAACGCTTCTAACCACTGTAGATTCAGCCTAAACCACTTTTTGTTAAACCATTTCTGCGTTGTGCCTGCCTGGAGCGTGCAGTCTAAAGCTGCTGCACCAGGGGTGTTGCAGAAGTGTCGGTGGGCACCAGCTAAGGCCATACCTGAAGAGCCAAGAACCTTCTTCCTTGGATATCTTCTTTTCCCTACAGCTGGTAGGGATTTATCCTTTCCTTCCACTCCACATCTCACCAACTGGCTGAGAAGTGACTCAAGCATGACTCATGACCCGAAGGGTCTGGCAGGCTGCTTGTTGCACAAGCATTTGTTTTCACTCTTATCCCTCCAGCTACTCAATTATCCTGCCAAGTCCATACCCAACAAGTATGCAGCAAACAACATCGCATGGGGCCACCAGGCCACATGCAGAGGAGAAGCCAGACCTCCACGCTACCATCCCCTACCCACAGGAGCTCCTGGAAGACCGTCCTCTACAAAAGCCACACCTGATATACTGTCACTTCAAAACAGCCTTCACCAACAGGATTCACAACAGACTTCCCATGGGGTTTCGAGCGGAGTGTTTCCCACCACGGAGGTGCTGCTGTAGTATTTGCATGGTCAAACTCCAGAAAAAGACTCTAGACTTAATATCTGAGGAAATACCAATAACAAGAACCCCCCAACCCTCCCTGAATCAAGAAACATCAGCCCAAAATCTTTCACTGAATGGGAAGGGACATAATAACCTTTGCAGGCTGGCGCTGCTGCTGCTGGCTGACGCAGAGGGACAGCCACTCACCCTCACGTCTATCTCCAGAGGGACACCAAGGAGAGCACAGCCAGCAACACCCAAAGCCTGGAGAAGTCCTGCCTGCCCTGAGCATTGGCTGGATCACCCCTGTGCTCACAAGGGCTTCCAGTTCCTCTGGAAACATCTCAAACACAATAACCTCGATGTGAAAGAGATCCCTCACCCTCTGTACAACAGGGGAAGCTTCTCTGAAGGCACCTTCAATGCACAGTGTTACTAGAATAAGCCACAGCAGACAATTCCTCAATTCTTAGTGAAGTAGGTAGGAGGGGAGGGCAACTGGTACAGGCGGGTCAGAAAGAGGTCGTCAGTGCCTTGAAGCTCTCGCCTTGTTAGCACGACGTCCTCGTTCCCACAGAGGCTGACATCACCTGCCCGCAGGCTTGGCCCCAGACAGAGCACTGTGACCCAAGAAATGCCCAGGAGAAGTGTCCTGGACAGGGCAAACAAAGGAAAGCACAGGTGCAGTCAGAGAAAGAGAAGGAAAATGAGAAATACTAAGAAAAGACTAAAGCCTGGAGCCAGCAGAGTTTGGCTTCTGCCATGAATGAACAAAAAAAGTCTCTTTTTTGTCTTAAACCACAACACTCTCAGCCTGCTACAGATGTATCGGTGCGGGCAGCTCCCCCAGCAATGTTTTCCTTGTTCCCCTCCCTTCCAGGACACTCTTCAGTCATTTTGATTCATGCCAATCAGTGGCAGCCAACAGCACCCACCGCATGGAAACGATGGGGGTTTTGACTAATTTAGTGTGGGTAAAAGGGAATTAACCCCAAGAATGACTGCAGCAGCTTTAACCCACGAGCAATTCAAACAGCCAGACACAAGCTTCCTTAGATCATATCTCCAAAACAGGCATTAGAAACCTCAGAGCGAGAGTTATTAAACCCCAGACCCTGTAGTTAACCTGCCCTTACTTTTCAACCTGCTGCCCCAGGGAAATTAGCTGGTGGTTTCCTCTCTAACCTCAGGACACCAACAAACCAGCGCATCTCCCCATCAGGACCACACTCCCAGCTTCTCTCAACCACTCCTAGCCATAGGAAACAAGCAGTAGAACTCCCAGCCGCTATCAGAGTACCTGGTATCCAAAGGAGCTGCTACTGCTGCTGCTCCCAGCCTGGCTCTGCTGCACAAACCAGCCCCACTCACCCCCTGGCCTGGGCTTTGTAGAGCTGGTCCTGCCCCCCACCCAGGTGCTCTGCTTCCAGCTAACGGGAGCTGCTGCCTCCTTCACTTTCTCCCTGGGCTAAATCTCACCACAGCAAAGGCCTTGCTGAGAGCAGGAGGCGGCTCGTGAGCTGTGCCCCCTAGGCGTGGCAGGGTGCTGAGCTCAGGGAAGAGCTGCAGCTGCTCCGCACAACATGCAAATGAAAACAAAAAGCACTCGCAAGGTAAAGAGCAACGCACCAGAGCGTGCTAGAACCCTGCAGCGTCCAAAACTGCATTACAACAGCTCCACTTCCTATTTCCTTTTCCTTACAGCTCTGAAAATAATCGCTCAAAGGTCAGGGGGTTTTTAGGGGGCAGTTGCTGGTAACGGGGCAGCTGAGGCTGCTGCGGGACCATCTGAGCACACTCAGGAGCCACGTCTCAACCCCCCAGCACTTCCAGCCTGAGCTCTGCTACCCATTTCCTACCTGATTTGCCATCGGGGTGCAACTGCAGAAGCTGGTTTAGGAAGGAGCTTTGGTGACAGCAAGAGCTGGCCATGGGGCACAGGGATGCCCAGGGTGGGGAGGGACCAGCTCAGTGATGCCGCATTGGGCTGTCAGAGCAAAAAGGGAGCTTGGCTCTGAAACATTTCTACCCCACAAGGGTTGCC
>WEIS01023900.1:0-17516 GCA_013389965.1 Todus mexicanus | reverse complement strand
CTATTTCTGTCTTATGTTCACAGTGACTGCTGGTCAAACGTTCAGCCACTACAACTTAATTCTTTCATAGGCTTGTTTTTATCATCGCAGATATTTATAGGTTATTTTCTTTTCTGTCTTTTATCTTGCCTGTACAGTTGGCATGATAATGGCTCATTAGTGTTCAGGTTTAAGTGAATCTTCCAAAATAGCATTTTTTTAAAGCTGTTAGTTTCTCATACATTCATCAGGGTTAAAAATATCCATATTTTTAATGAATACATACACTTTGATATCTTCCAGGTAAACTAAACAAGCTTTACGCAGGCATAACTGAACCGCTGTATCCATCACCTTCAGATGTGACTTGTGCCATAGTTCCAACAGATATTTAATGAACAAGTCAAATTTGATGAAAACTTTCAGAAGTTTCATAGCTCTAATCAACAAAATAAAAGTGCACGAGATAATTACTGGAGTGTTAAACTGATATTTATCTCTGTAATCCCCCAGATGAAAGAACTAGATTTCACAAGAAGAGTCTTTATATTTAATACCATATGTAAAAAGAGACATTATAGCGATTAATTGAAGGCAAACCTTGAGCTGTTAATGAACAGCAGATTGTTTACACCTTCATCCTTCCATGCTCCATGAAACACTTTTCTAACGTGACCACGCTGGCTGTTACTGGGATCAGGCTCGGGGCTACAAATGGTCATGGATTCCCCTCCCTTGCCTTCACCACTCTGCTTTCCCTCACCGTTTATTGATTCCACACTCTTCAACCTCTGTTCTCTCATTTCATCACAGCCTTCTCTGCTGGAAATGATCATCTTAGGAAGCAAAAGCTCACAAATATCAGCATGTACATCTGCCTCTGAAAAAGGCCTAGCACTGGCACTAAGACAGAAAATGGCAGAATCATAGAATGGGTTGGGTTGGAAGGGACCTCTGAAGGTCACCTAGTCCAGCCCCCCTGCAGGGAGCATGGACATCCTCCACTAGAGTAGGTTGCTCAGAGCCCCATCAAGCCTGACCTTGAATGTCTCCAGGGATGAGGCCTCAACCACCTCCATAGGCAACCTGTTCCAGTGTTCCACTATCCTCAGGGTAAAGATCTTGTTCTTAACATCCAATTTAATTCTACTCTTCTCTGATTTAAAACTATTGCCCCTCATCCTTTCACTACAGGCCTTTGGAAACAGACCCTCTCCAGCCTTCTTATAAGCCCCCTTCAGGGCCTACAAGGCCCTACAAAATCCTAACCATCACTTGACATAGGTTCCATCAACACATCTTCACAGGGTTGTGTTTGATTTTAGGCCCACATTGATAAGGCTGAAGAACATCTGCAAGATGTTCGTACATCTGCAAGACAAAGCTCCTGACCTTCTACTTATTTCAATTACTCCAACCATCTTAGTCTAAAACTACCTTTTTTAATATGGCAAAAAAAATTCTTCTCCATTCATATACAAAAGATCTGGTGGCTCACGATTCCAGAAAAAGTATCAGTCAGTAGTTAGCATACAACCCTTACCCAAATGACTTGGCAAATGCGTTAACCTCTGAGCACAAGGTACCGCTACTAACAGCACTGAACAACCTTAGAAAGAGTTGATGCTATTATTTTTTTACTCATTTGAATCTTGCCGTTTCAAAAACTCACTAAAAATAAAGCCCCAGAGGTGGTGAACACATTTGGGACATTTCAAGGTTTTTTTTAAAAGCCCAGGCAGAGCACAGCTGGCTCAGCAACTCCGTTTGATCAACCACCTTCTATGGGATCATCACATTGATATTCACACCTCAAAAGACACACAAACATTTGTGATTAAAAAATTAAATATAAATGAAACTAAATAAACATCTCAAGAAGAATACGTGGATTTCAGCAGTAGAACATGCCTCCATATGCGAAAGGAAAGGAAGGAGCGAACAGATGGCTTGCTTGCTTTGTCTTCATACTGCTTTCATACTTATGCTGCTTCATACTTTGGGTTAATATTTTTATCCAAACTCAGTGATTAACAATAAAGAGAGGCAGACGGAGGATTGTATTTCACTCTGTAATTAGGCAGACACAATGAGGTGTGCTCTCAGCACGGTGCAGAGGAAAATAAAGCGTCCGTAGCTCCATTACCGATATTTCCTATGCACAGGAGAATAACTTTTATTCCAATACACGTAATAGAAATTAGAATTTAAAAAAGCCACATACACATTTTAAAAAAAAAAAAAAAAAAGCCAGAGTTTACAGTGTTACTAATGAAACAAAATATCATGAGGCTTTCTTTCAGGACAAGACTTGACTCTTCTTTAACTTTAAGCACTTGTTTACCTGCCCGATCACTTGGAGAATGAAGAAATGGATAACGTCCTATTTCAATGCTGGAAATAACAATGGCCTTGCTCCTTCTAAACAGTCTGGGTAGAAAAGCTGCCATAAACCTAGTCTGAACCCAACTTCAGCAATCGTCATGAGCATTCTGTGCAACTCAAGAGTCACTGGGTGAGTTTTGACTCCATCTACACGCACAGTGAACCCTGGGCACAAGGATAGAGGACACCTCTCATGCCATGAGATCCAGTGACAGATATGTAGGTAATCACATGCTGAAAACAAAAGGAACACATCTCTGGGAAAGACACAAGGCTCTGCAGACAGAGCACAATCCAGGGGCTGATCTGCTGAGATTACCAGGTCATGCACAGAACAGCGCCTACCAACGCTGTGAGAGCATTTTGCTTCTACAGGTCACCTTGTGACTGAGGTGCTGCCTCACGAACGGGTCAGAAAGGACTAGTTTCTGGTGAAACTCTTGAGGCTGAGTTACATATGCAGCAGAAATGTCCAGCTATTTGTAGTTTCAGGCCTGAAGATAAGAGCACGCGTGCTTGTATGATCTAGTTCAAGAAACTAGGTACACACAGAGGCTGTACAGAAGCAACCACCCTAATCATTTGCTCTCAATTTAAAGACTGACATGGAACTAGGACCAAGAAAAACAACCTGTCAAAGGGTCTCCAAGATTCTAATCCCATCAGAGTCCCCACACTGATGCTGGGGCAGCGTCTTGGTAGGCTAGGCATCCATCTCACCTGCCTTGCGTGATATTTTTTCTCTTAAAACAGCTTGCACTTTATGAATGACAGTAAAATGATGGCTAATTTACTATTGCTAAGACAAAAAAAAATACAAAGGAAGTGCCAAAAACCCCCATGAGGTCTGTTGCGTTCACTGCAAGTACCAGGACTCTAACCAGCCACGGCAGAAGTTGCCATCCAGCAGAGCCCGGACAGGGCGTATTTGAGGTGCACAGGACAAGATCTCATGATTCAGCTCTTCCAACAAACTCGCCCTGCTCTATTTACAGCAGAACACAGCAAAGTACAACTGCCTCTCATGTCCTTTCCTCTCTACCCTCCTAGAAGCACAGGAATTGTCAACAGTAGCTGGGACTCAGCGCTGCAAAGAAACAACACAATGGCTCTGCCACAGGCTGTTACAGAAGAGCAAGTCAAGGGGGAAAGTTCCCCCCTAGCTCCCCTACCACTTGATATTGGCTCATGGCTCCAGCAGCAGCAGACTCAGACTCTGCACGAGGACGTATCTGAACACAAACACAGCGTTAAACGTGGGCTTTCAACAGGCACAGGTTCAAATCCGACAAGGCTTGAGTGAACCGTTTCCCTGCACGCAGCCACGCTGCTCAACTGCGGCGTAGGGGCTCAAGTAATGAGGGCTTGTTCTTCCCTTGCAAGAATAACAGCTCTAAGAGTAATAGAAGTTCCTCCCATCAAAAAGACCTGGCCCATAAAAATACAAATACAAATGCAACTCTTAGCCTGCCTTTGACAAAGAGACACAGGCCTCCTCTGAAGAGGTCCACAGGCTGCCTGGGAGCTGCTCCAGTCCAGACCTTCCATGGATATATATCCCTGCACATGTGCTCCTTGGGCAAGCGAGAACCCACATCAAGCAGGTAACCCACATTAAGAAGATATTTATACTTGAAGTGGCCTGGGGGTAGAACTTGATGCAATTATCACTGGCTTTAGCCAGATGTCAAGGGCTCAGTCAGTACCCCCAGCTGGGTTAAGTTTTCCAGAAGATTCTACACCAGAGCTCTGGTTGTCTTGGAAACTGGGAATTGTCTCTATACACCAACATCAGAGATGGACAGCACTGGCCCAGACAGACAGAGGAGGTACAGTCTTTTACAACCCTATTCTGGACTGAGACTGCTTTCCCAATTGTAATGGAGAACTCTTTCAGTCAAATAAAGCAGCATATGGAAAACCCCCGGCACTGCATGTTCTCATAATTTTTGGAACACTGTAAATATTTGAGTCAGTAGATCTTAATCCATAAACACAGCTGGACTCAAGAAACAATGATGGTAACTTATTATAATTTAAACAATTGTGTAACAAAACAAACCAATGATAATCACTTTGGTTTTCTAAGGACAATAGGCTCAACCTTTTCACAAAGTTAACATGATGGTACATGTAATTACATAAAAAATAAACTTACATATGGCTAAGATAAATTATTCTCAGCTTTTAAAGAGCACTGTAGAGGAATGACAGTGGAGGAGAAAAGCTGTATGGTGCAAAGCCAGCATTTCATATAATGTACAGAGCTGGAATGGAAACTGCCAGCCAAAGGACATCCTTTTTCCCTTCTATCCTCTTCCAGAACATATTCATTTAATTGCTTTATGACCAGGAACATCGTTCCCCCAAGTTCACCCTCAATGTAAGCCCTTGTGCACACAGTTTACATACAAAGAACTAGTGGCTGATCTCTGCTGTGATTAAGGAGAGGAACATTTATCCAAAGTGCATAAGAACAGACCTGGGCAGTCAACTCACATTTTAAATAAGTTAAATGGGGTTTAAGTTCTTTCCTGCGAGTTCAAATAAGTACACTTCTTTCTTATTTCCATTGCTTCTTTGCATTTTCACAAGTGTTTGCATCCAGCAATATAACCTGGAAACAGCAGTAAACACAACATGGTTCAAATCCATGTCAGAATTGTCCTAAGCAGAGTGCTGGTTCTGAAACTTTTACCAGAGCTGAAAAGCCAATTCAGCCAACACCAAAATACACAGTCAAGACAAAAAAATATGCAAAACCAAACCAGGATTTAAACGCATAGGGTTTTTTGAAGCAAAATCCTGATTATGGCTATAAACCCTTTAGTACTTTGCAAACACCAACACAAAAAACCTTCCAGTTTTCACATTATACAGTCAGTTTTCAAAGGATGATTCCTACCCAGTATTCCAGAATCTAGAGTTCAGCTGAAAACTGCAAATCAGGAAGGCTAAAGCTCTTTAGTCAAGCACTGTAACAGCTCAGTATTTCGGAACTGCAATAGTCATACCACCAGAATTTGCCCCCCTCAATTTGGACTCCTTAGAAATTATGGAGGATAAGCCTGTAAACCAGCTACACAGATGCTATGAGCCCCAACTTCCAGCTCTTGCCTCGTACCAGGAAAACTCCTAGTTCTAAAATTGCTAGTTCAAAACAGAGCACATGAGCTCAACAGTATTTTCCAGCTCCCTCCCCTGCAACAAGCCAGACGAGCCATATTAACTGCAACTTGCAAAAAATATATCCAGTATGGAAAACGTCAGTTCCATAGTACAAGTCTGGCAAAGTTATAATCAACTAAAATCAGCATCCTATAATAGGAACTGACAGGGAAATTCTAGCTACTTGTGCTGCTTATAAATGCTAATGTTATCTGGCAGAGGGATGAAGCCACAAAGCTGAGATCCAGTTCTGGACTAGAACTTCCCCACCTTTTCCAGGAACTTTGATAAAGGAGTTCAGTTTGGTATAGGTGGAAGTGTGCATAAATCAGAAATGAATTAATTAGAAGTCTAAGGATGGTTAAAGGTTCAAAGGACCTCTTTCCACTCAGATTAAAACTCGTGCTTCAATAAAGAAAACCAGACAGTAATTCCAGTGCCTGCCATGTGACCCCTCAGTCAGTACCCTGAGCTTCACACCAGCAATATTGCCTCTGCTCCATTTCAATATATAAGAGCGTTCTTTAAGAAAGGGAATAATAAATCTAGAACAATGACCACATTAATCCAGACCCTATTTGGCAGGCTCTGCCAAACAACCCCTAATAGCCATTTATGCAAGTTCCTAAATGGGAGATCATTCATGGACTTGCAAATGATGTCACTCTCCAAAGGACGGAACATTTCTTTCTTTTTGTGGCTTTGCCACCCGATTTCTGCCAGGCTGCCAGGCAGGTAAACAGAATTCCACTTAATCTGTCTGCAGCTTAAAAAAACCCAACAACATACAGCTTGTCCATTGAGGCCGGCATTTTCAAAGATCAGCGCTTCACACTGGCCACCTAAATCCAAATTTAGGAACATAAATAAGTACCCTGCTTTTCTAAAGCCTTTAAATAAGGATCTTATGCTGCACAGTGTTTTCCTATCCCATGCTGTTCTTCAGGGAGGACCCTGCGAGAAGGGCAGAGAAGGAGGACATTGTGCTACCTGGATTTATTGTCTCCCAGACTTCAGTCCACATGTGTAGCAGGAGGACTAGCTCGAGCCCAACAATCTGCTGCACTAAACCCTCTAGCATTTTGAAATTTAGCTTCAATCCATATCACTGTGAGAGATTTAGAAGGATGCGAGAGAGTCACTGACATGGTTGAGAACAACTACTTCAATCTGCTTGAATCAGGAAAGCAATTGCACCTTATCCATCTTCCAAGATGTCACAGAGCTGCCCTGAACCTGAGGAAACTTCCTGAGGAGTATTTCAGGAGAACTCATTATTCCAATTGGCTTAATGCTTTGCACAAACAGGAGAACAAGCAGTAAACAAACTTTTAATCAAGCCATTCTTGGCCATCTCTATTTATAGGACACAAGTAGTTTTCCTAGTAGATAAGTTTGCAAATGCAAGCTGGGACCTGCCAACAGGACAGTACGGCTCCAGCACTACCACCATGAACCACAAGTCAGACGCAGGAACATTTTCTCATCATTTTCTTCACAACAGATCCATGGTGAGAGCTCAAGGGAAAAGAAAGGAAGTCACTTGAACTTTGAGTGGGAATGTCAGAAGTACTCACCCTACACCCACCAGGGTCAGCAGCAGGAGAGTGGGCCAAAACTTCCAAAAAACTTTTTGCCTTATATGTATCAATTTCAGGAGTCAAGGGACTGAGTGATCAAAAGCTGTCTCCTCACTGGGCAACAGTGCCTAGTCTCTGGGAGAAACCCTTCCTCTGCTATCCATCTAGGATGATGACGAGCTGCAGACTACTCAGCTTCTGACCACCTTGGCACAGCTCTGCATTCAGCCTAAGGTACCAGGGAGTGCCCTGCAGCACCTCAGACCCCTTCATTTGTCAGTGTAGCAGCACAACAGCTTCCAAAAGGGCGCTGCGTAGCATCAGGATACCTACTTGCGTGCCTCTTACCTACAGCAGGACACCAAGGTAACTGTCATCCAGCAACAGAGAAGTAAGTGCCAAAAGTTAAATGGAATCAATGCAGATATTGAAGTCCCTTCTCCCCCTGCCACATGGTAATAAACACTTTTCTGCATCTACATCACCAGCAGGATCTTGCAAGCAATGGCTCGGTTTGATGTGGACAGGCTTATAGCAATGAGAATGTTGCTACTGTCTTCAGTAGGATCAGATGCAGGCCAAGACTAAAATTCAAACAAGAGTTAATTGGGCTATATTAGGTTGAAAGTTTGAGCCAAAGTCCTCTCAAGCCAGTCTTCCCTCATTTTGTGGTTTAAATGTTTAAGTTGCCTAAGCCCAGAGACATTGCAAATCACAAACAGTTCCAGTTGAACCTAACTTCTTGATTTTTCCCTTTCAATTCTTGTATTTCTCCTTATTTAGTCTTCCCTCATTCCTATTTTTGTGAACTATTCACATCAGAAATTGTGAGTCACAAAAAATAAAGTACATAAATAGCTACTTATGTTACAGGACAGAATTCTCAATATTTTCAAATCTCCTAAATGCCTGATTGCTGGGTCTGGTATTTCCAGAGTGCCCTCACCCAGTATCCAGGCAACACAAGTTTTGCAGGTAGCAGGGCATTGTTTTTCACTGAAAATAATCCAAAAGCCAAACTTCCTAAAAACAAACAAACAAACCTGAGAGAAAGCAAAATTACAGAATTTCAAGTAATTCAGATATATGATACCATTAAAGAAACAAAGTGAACACCAAACAATCTAGATAAATAGAAAAATCATAGAATCCCAGAATCATTTCAGCTGGAAAAGACCTTTAAGATCATGAAGTTCAACCATTAACTCAGCACTGCCAATCTCACCACTAAACCATGTCCCTAAAACTTCAGGCCAGATATCTAAAAAGAAGCCAGTTTCAGCTCGTTCAGTCCATATTCAGCACATTTGCAGTATTTTTTGCTGCTGATTTTTTTTCCCTGAAACTTGCACAGCAAAGTGTAACAATATCTGTATTTCTATGCTTAAACAGGTCACCAAAAGGCAACAAGCATGGAGATCTGTGCCTTTGTACCCCCCAAATCCCGCTTTGGCATTTCACCTCTGCTTAGCTGAGCCTTAATCTCATGCGTAGCTTGTTTGCAGCAAGTCTCAACAAGCCTGGAGTTGACCACACATTTAGGAGTTCATTTGTGGTTTATGTTGTAAATTCATACACAGAGTGTTTTGACCCCGATTTCCACAGAAGCAGCTTCGGGAAGTCTGCTTTTCCTGATGGGATGGTCCCATGCAAGGAGAGTGCAATTTGGATCTCAAATAGGAGCTACATTATCTCCTGCTTCCTTGGGGTCTGCATTTTCCCAACAATCTGCCTCCTCTAAGGCTGAAGTGGCATCAGCATCCCATCAGCCGCATATCCTTTCCCATCTAAACTTGACGATAATTTGTTGGGTAGGAGTCCTGGACTAAAATTGGAGAGACGTCAGGTGTCCGTCCCCCCCCACCCGAGGCAGGGGTGGGACGTGATCAGATCTCAGAGCAGTGGAAGCCTCCAGTATCCAACAGGATTGTGTTCTGACTTTGAAGAGCTCCCTCCCCTTAATGCCCATTTCAAAATGATTTGCAGATTTCTATAGAAGCGCAGCAGAGATGAAAACCAAGCATTTCCAATGGGGAAAAAAAAAATAAATACATTTTTAGTTAGATTTTGAAAAGTCAGTGAGACAACAAAATATGGCAAAGTTGTTCCAGATGGCAAGAACGTACTCAAGGAATTTCATTTAATCACATTCATGCAAGATGTTTTGATTTGGATGACTTGTATCAATTGCATACTTAATTTAACAGTCCTTCCTACTGAAGAAAATGTAAAGCTCCCAGGAGCAGGAAAGGGTCTCAGTGCTTCTAAGTGCAAGTACAATATGCATGGAGTTGACAGTCTGTTATTCTCTCAACAATGGGGAATGGTTCCTCAAGACACCACAAGAATATGTCCATTTTGAAAGCCACCTCAAGGCCATTTGCCCACCAGGAGCATCAGTTCTCTGGCCACTGAACTACCAAGACAACTGCCACCTCCCATGCCCTACCTGATGGGTAGCATGGCCAGGTCCCAACACCTTGAAAATAAATGTGACATGCTGAGAGAGAGAAGGAACTCAAGATAAATATAAAGGTTCCAGCTTCTATAATCAGATTCACATTCAGCAAGCTCCAAGTGCTCTTGCGCCAAGGTAATCCACCAGATGGATGCTCCAGAGATGTGTCACCAAGACAGCCCAAGCTACTCAGCTCTCCTCAAGCAGACAGGCAAAGCCTCTTGGAAAAGGCAAACAAAACACTGAGGTTCCACTTGGAAGGCAAATTTCATGTTCCTCCCAGGTTTTCCTCACGCTGCAAGTCATTTAATCCACCTTCCAGAAAAACCTAATGGTTCCAAGATGATCGTTTGTTTAGAGATATAATTACAGAGACAGGTGAGGTTACCAAGATCCTTCTTGCCTTCATAATGTCATTTATAAAAGCCTAGGAAGGTAACACAGGTAAGACCCAGCAGATGAACAGGTCAGTATCTGAACTATAACGTGATTTTCTACATTTCAAATAAACTGTTTTCTGTCTTTGAGGCTACAGCACCTCTCCAACAGAACATTTACAGAGGAGTTTTCCTTATGAGCTGACATTCAGTTCACACCTAAAGCACACACCAAAGTTTTGAAAGATGTGGAGAATTTCAGTCACTTCCAGAAGGCTGCAAACACAAACTATCTTTTCGCACAGCTTCTTCCTGCAGCTGTACTCTGGAGGGAGATATACATATCCATACAGGTATGTATATTAGTTATTACTCAAATAACTGTAAGAAGGCCTTTTGTTTGGCGACTGTTTATTTCTAAGAAGTGAAGCATGATGAGATGTAGCTT
Source organism: Todus mexicanus (assembly GCA_013389965.1). Classification (NCBI taxonomy): domain Eukaryota; kingdom Metazoa; phylum Chordata; class Aves; order Coraciiformes; family Todidae; genus Todus; species Todus mexicanus. Next base: position 7,121 of record WEIS01023900.1, on the reverse strand, counting down.
GCCAGCTGCACATTTCACTTTCCCAGATCCCCAAACAGAGATTTAAAAGAGCCTGTTTATCAGATCTGTATCTAACTCCTATTCCACTGTGAGGTCTAAAAAGGAATTTCCATTCTTACAAACGTCCCCCTTGTGGGGCATTACCGTCTGTTCCTATCATTGTAAAGGGTCCCTCTTTCCTTCTAGTCCAAAACCCACTGAAGCATTTCTTTAATGACTATAAAACAAAAGGCTAGAGGCTTCCTTGCCTTCATTTATATACAAATACATTACCAATTATAAAAGGTAACTGAAGAATAAAGCTGATAATGGAATGCCTTCTGCAGCCTCGACTGTAGCATTGCTACTGTGACACTAAAATAATTAGTTAATCTACCCTCTAATTTGCCTCATTTTGCATTGGCAGACTAGAAGCTGTTGTCTACATGATTTCTCACTGAAAACTGTGGTAGGAGAAGAAAAAAATATAAATTACGTTGATTTCCACCACCCACCCATTCATAAGCCACTATGACAGTAGAATTTCCCTCCGTACCACTGAAACACACCAAACTTATGGACTCCAAACTGCATGGCAGCCAGCCCGCTACTGCCCTTGCTCCTCTTCTGTTGCTGGGTTTAGGTCTATGAAGTTTGCAGCAAACCTCTCCATTAAACAGAGGCCTTTCCCAACACCACCCTCGCTTATACAGGGTTTGTGATAAGTTCATAAATTCCCTGATTGCTCCTCTTCATATTCAAAAAAAACCAAAGGCAGAGCCTCCCTTCTCACCTGAGCTGCTCAGATGGATGGAACATCTGTGCCTCCGAAACACAGGGGGTAAAGAGGAGTTCAAGGCAGACCTCTGCACTTCAGCAATACCCTCATATGACTTAGATGCACATTTCTTTCCATCAGGAACCAATGCTTTTTGCTACCCCACCTGTATAGCCAGATGTTAGACAACAGTAATTCAAGCCATTAGAAAGGCACTTTCGAATCTGTATGCTTCGAAAAGGCAGGAAGGCAGAAGCTGATACAGTAAAGGATTTCTTTTCCAATTAGTTCAAGAGTCGGACAAAAATTATTTTGCTTTCTCAGGCATTATATTTATCTACATGCATGAGATTTGGGATAGCCCCTACTTCTCAAATCAAGTTCCATTTTGATGGCTTCCATACGACAAAACCCACCATTATGTAAAAAAAAAACCAAAACAGAAACACAACAACAAAAAACCAAACCCCCAAAACCACAACCCCAAACCAAGTATAAAGTGCACAACTCACAGCAAGCATTTGCCAAAATGTTATCCTTCAGCAATTCTTTCTAAACAAACATAAGGAAATGAGATGACCTTTAAATCGGTTCTTGACATGTACTAAATCTACCAAAATGAGGAAGATTCTTTGGAAAGATCTAATTTTAGTCCTTATAGTATATTTTTAGCACATGTCAAGAATATTTTGTATACTAAAAGAATGTCATACGCAGCAACACTTCAGGGATTTGTCAAGCCTTGAAAGTCTAGGGTTTAGGTTAAAGGGCAGTAGAAGTAGTAGGTGAATGGCTTGAAGCAAGCAGGAAATAACCCCCGTAAGCTAACTATAGCTTGCATCGTCTGGCAACATCCTGTTATTACCCCCATCCTCTTCACCCTTCAAAAGCAGAGCTTGGGGTTTCCTTTGCAAACAAATTCCTTCTCCTACCCATCACCTTCTGCTCCTCAGACACAGAAGTAAGGGGTGAGTGACCATTCTGATCTGCTGGCTGCGCAGGTGGTATGGAGCATGCAGCTGAAACCCAGCCCTAAACCAGGATGAGCTCAGTCATTCCACATTCCCTTTTTCTAGAGCAATTCATTTCATATCCAAAGAGAAGATGAGAGGCAGAAGAATAAGTGTCACAGGAATTGTTGCTGCTGACAGCAGCATTAGGAAAGAAATGGGCAATGCAGCTGCTGCCCTGTGAGAATCCCAAGAAACCTTTAGCACATACCGGGTGTGTAAGTTAATAGAATCATAGAATTAAGGCTGGAAAACACCTGTTAGATCATCGAGTCCAGCCTATGACCTACCACCACCACTCAGCTAAACCCTGCCACTAAGTGTGGCATCCAGTCTGGCCTTAAACACCTCCAGGGTGTTCAAAAGTTGAAGCGTACACACACAGCCATGGAACAGGGCTGCTGGAGACCTCTGGCCAGTGTAAGCACTTTGCCTCAAAGAGGAGATGCGTTTCATTGGGAGGGGAAAAATTACAGCCAGTTGTTCCAGTTTGAATGCCAAGAGCTGTATCAGTGATGGGGTGCAATAAGCAGCAGGCTCCACGGGGCACACAGCCCAGCCTGGTTCCATATGGTTCCACAGAGCTGCAACTATTTGCACCATCACTGAATTTGGTCACAGCACCATGTAAGCTGTTTGTGAGAAAGGTGTAAAGGGACATCTTGTACTATGTCTGAGATGCGATGGTGTAAAAACATCGTGGATTTTCACACAAAAGACAGATGGAAACTGAATCCAGTAAATGGAGGTGACTGCAAGTATTTGCTTCCCGTCACAAAAGTGCCAGCTCAGACCAAACCAGATCGGCTTAACATCCCGTCTAAATCAAAAAGGCAGAGCAGCGCAAGCCTGAAGGAAGAGCAGACAAGGACGAAGTAGAACACAAGGAGAATTTGAAAGAGGTTACATTTCCTGGACCACAGCAACAGTTCTGGAGAACTGAGGGGCTCAATTAGCAACTGTCTAACTACTAAGTCTATCACTTGAGAAACGCAGCAATGTGAAGACTGAGGCAAAGTCAGAAGAAGAGTTAGATACTATTCATTAAACATTAAATTCTTAACGATAGGAAACTGAGAACCGCCAACACATTTCTCCCCACTTCTCACTCACACATGGGCGCATTCCCTGCAAAACTCCTGCAGTCAAAGCTTTCACAGTTCAGAGGCACAGGCTGCGCTGTCATTTGTTCCTGACTAAGTCACGGAATTGTTCTATTCAGTTTACCAAGAGCAAAAGTGTTGACCAGGGATACACTCATATTTAGCAATGCCCAGTTCAGTTTGTAGCAGCTACAAGTTCAGCATCTTCGGGGTTTTTTCCTCTTGGCTAGGGCAATTCCTACCAGGAAATACCAGCAGCTCCCAACTCGCTGTACTAGTTTCTGTGGATCCTCCTGTGGAGCATCTCTCCCCTGTGCACTACACTCAGGAATTTAACTCATAGCAAGATGCATAAGAGCAGGTCACTGCAACAGGCAAGCAGCACAGGCAAAAACACCAAGAAAAATGAAGAACAGAAACAAGAACTTGAATTGCACGAGAGCTGATCTTCCAGCCCTGCAGTTTGAAAAGTTATTTTCATTTGAAGTAAATAGTTCAAGTATAAGGACAAAGTTTCACATTTCCATTTTTGTCCTGTGCAACAGAAATTCAGAACAGGCAGGAGGACAGAAAACGCCGTCCTAAGGACCTAGCTCTGTATCACTACTGCAGAACAGCTCCAGCTCTCACAGCAAGTACCGCCTGCTCGAGACATCAATGATGCACACAGTCCTGAAGTTAAGGCAGAGAATGTTTTGATTGTTAATTCAAGATGCTGTCCGGGCTCTGCGGTGACCCAGCTGGTCATTCCTGCTCTTGTTTGTCTGAGTGGCAAAACAGTCCAGAACTCGCGGGGGTTATGAGTAAGCCAGCATGTATGTGTTCCTGTTGACAGCATCTTCCCAGAAATGCTCACAGAACCCGACTGGTACATCGTGTAAGGTCTTCAGACTTTTTTTCAAACACTACACATATATACTTATCAATCTCCTTTCAGGTGAAAGCCTGAAATGAGATTTATTTTCCTCAGCCTTTTGACAACTCCCTGTAGACAAAGACATACAGAAGCTGCTGCTCAGCACAGGCTGCGCTTAGCGCACGTATTTAAGGATTGTAAATAAGTGTTCCTTAGCCAAATATTTCCACCCATGGGGTGATGTGTTTACATACCCTGTGGTACATGATCAGCAGTTACTTGGGATATACTGTGCCTCTCATGTTTGAAACCTAACATGCCACATGCCGGGAACCAGGTAGCCTCAAACTGTTTGACTTCACTAAGAAACACGGCTCCAGATGTGAGAGTGCGTTATCTTCCCTTTTTGGAGATGACTTCCCCATGATTCCCTTTTCCCCCTACCTAGAGATCTGAAAACTAAAGTTAGCAAAGGCATAGTCAGAAAATAGAAGAAATTATATACCTTGTGCAATATGGAACAGAGTCAAATAAACCAGAAAAACGCTACCAAAATAGCTATGAAATACACAGTTCTCGGGAAAGAGAAGAGCTTGTTTTTTCAGACCACAGGGGTGAACCAACACATTCCTTATACACAGGGATGCCCGAAGATGAAAGCATGCAAGTTTAGATTGTTTTAGCCATCCCGGTTGCCTTATTTCTAAACCTTTGGTGAGACAGAGCAAGAGACATTCAGCCTGCACATTAGGACTTAGTGGAGACCCAACGCTAGGCAGAAAAATATTTCAGGAAGAGCATTCTTGTGCTATGACATCACCCACTGCCCCAGTACTACAGTGCTCTTTAAATCCATGGCACTTGTGTAGTCCACTGTCATAGAACCCAAAGTACTTCCTGATGCAAGGGTTGATTATATTCATACTTAAACTACAAAAAGACTCAGATCTTGAGTAAAGCACTTATCCAGAAGGGTATTTAACCATGTTTTCGTTTCCAGAATACTGACTCTGACCCCAAATGATTTGCCCAACCCTACAGAGTTCACGTCTCATTTTTCCCTGTCCTCTTGTCCTGCCACAGCACACTTTGGAGCGGGCCAGTTTTGCAATGCTGGACACACTGGTCTGTGACCATCAGCAGCAAAGGACAGGCTGTGTTCAGAATAAGGCACACTATAGGCACAAAGGCAACCAGGGTTTATGCGGCTGCTTGTCTCTCTCCATCATCTCTGAAGATTCTTGTACAGTTTATTCAAAAAGATGAACAAACTCCTGAGGAAATCCCAGGGAGCTCAAGTACCACTGGATCCTTATTAGCTTACCTAGATGTCTGAAAGGCCAAGATTGTAATTTCTAACTGTATTCTGATAGAGATCCCAGCACATAGCACCTCTTAAATACTACCTTATTGGAGCCCTGCAGACACAGCCTGCACTTGAAAAATATCATTGCTTACCTAAAAACTGGAGTATGTTGCCCACCACTCACCTCTATTACTTGTTACCAGCCAATAGAACTGGCAACAGAACACGAGAAAGGATTTTTTTCAAGAAAGAACTCGATTCTTAGGAAAGGCAGGAGCCTGGACCACCCCTTGCAATTGTTGCTAAACATTCAGGGATCCTTAGAAGGCAGCTCGGTCACTGCCGTGCTAAGAGAGAGCGTCGCTACACACAGCTCACAGCTAATTAGGCAGAGAGGAGTTACTGCTGCTTCCATAGAAGACACGAGTGGAAGCAATAGATCAAACTGGAATCTTGAACTCCTGTAGTAAACACAAAGCGTATCAGGAGGAGCTGTTGGCGAGCCCAGCATCTGAGAAACACGGGAACGCACTGGTGACCCCAACTGCAGGCATCCTAACAGCTCCTCTGCAACCTCACAAGCAAGGGGATGTCCTCGATAATGGATGGGAGCCCAGCTGCCCCCAGATGAGGGAGTTTCCTTTGTGCACGAGTCCCTAAGTTATTTCAGCAGCATCTGGTAGTGACGCTCTTGTTAAGGCTGCTATTTATAAAGGCTGATTGTTCGTTCAGGGACAGCTCTTGGCATACGAGGCCTCAGGAGAGCTGGAGTGATCTGGTTAACAAAACATCCAGCAAGCTGGGAAATCAAGTCTGCTTTTGATTTATAATGCAGCAAACTAAAATTATGATTTGCCAGGCTCATTTTGGCACTCTCATAATTCAACTACAGTTCTGATTATTTTTTAAAAATAATAATTAAAACCCCACCAAGTTTAATTACCATAATTATGGAAATATTCAGAGTGAAAAGGACTTGAAAATAATGAGGCAAACTCACACAGCTCAAACTCCACCAATTAACAGGACGCTAGGTTTGCGAGACAAGTCTCAGCAAAGAAAAACTTCTCTACTGGCACCATTGCAGCAGAAGGTGTCTGACGGTTATTACAAACCTATTGCACCCTCTTGTGCCGAGTTGTCAGAGTTGCTTGGGCTTGGCTAGCTTGAAACTAATTGCTCTGCAGCACTTGACCTTCAAATCAGTTCTCCTGCAGCAGGCTGTGGCACAGCACATAGAGCCCCAGCAGAAATACATTGCTTGCCTGTGCAGTGATTTTCCATGAGACACTGAATATTACTGACTTCCAAGCTTTTGGGAATCCCTTGAATCTCTATTTTGCATGTGACCTCAGATTTTCATTGAGCTCAAAAAAAAAATATCAGAAACTTTGAGGAATCCCTTGGAAGCATCCCCATAAATCCGCCTGGTCAGAGCAAGCTAAACTGCACCTTTTCTGGGCTTCTTGAGGGGGGTTAAAAAAGCTCAACATCTATAAACACAAAGAGGATCCCTGCAAAACATGAGTATTTCTTCTCCTGCTTTGGCTCAGGCCTCACGCAGGGGCACCACATCCAGCATTTGGTGCTGGTAGGGGCACCACATCCAGCATTTGGTGCTGGTAGGGGCACCACATCCAGCGTTTGGTGCCACGTTCAAACCAAAGCACAGAACTCGAGCAAGTTCAGAGGAAATGAGCAAGAATAAGATGTCTAGAAAACTGACGGAGAGTCAAGGCTGAACAAGCAGGGAGGGTCCTGCTTAAGAAAGATCAACAAGTCCCTCTCAGTCTTCAACTGCGCAAGAGGGAGCAAAAACCAATTTTTTTCTCTCTATTCCTGGTTGACAGGACAAGGAGTAACAACGCTAATTTGAACCATGGGAGACTAAGGTGAAATATTAGGAAGACANGGCTCCAACACCCTCACAGTAAAGAAGTTTCTCCTCATGTTGAGGTGGAACTTCCTATGTTCAAGCTTATATCCATTATTCCTTGTCCTATTACTGGGGACCACAGAAAAAGAGATTGGCCCCTTCCCCTTGACATCCACTCCTCAGATACTTAGAGACATTGATCAGATCCCCTCT